>JAYKTE010022886.1:0-15583 GCA_036873565.1 Xipholeptos notoides
AACTAAAAAGGTTGACTGAGAGAATGTTCAATCATGGATTTGACCGTAAGCTTCCTTTTCCAAGAGAGTGTATTTGGGGGGGGGGGACAAATAAACAAACAAAAAAATCTTCAAATAAGACAATTTCAACTTCACTTGTAAGTTTTGCAACCCTTTAAATTTACTGAAAATACAACCTATAATTTTCTTTTTAATTGAAATTAATAAACATTTTTAAAGCATTACTCATCAAAATTTAATGTGTTTGTAAATAGAGAACCCCAGTCATCAGCTGCCAGCAGAACTCTCCAGCCCAGAGAACTGCAGTAAAAATCATTTACGTTAAAGTCTTTTTTTACGTATTTTACTTAAAAGAGTAAATAAAAGATTATTAGTATTATTCTTATCTATGACTTTTTTTTTTAATACAAAACTTTTATTTTCTCATTTTTGTTACAATAAAACGATTTTATTTATAATGAATTTTTAAGGATTAAAAAATGTCAGTAACACTGAAAACGACGTAAAAAGGATCTTCCTGTTCGTCTTCGTTTGTTTTTGTTTTGTTTTTCATCTTTCAACGACCTCGAATTTTCACAAAGTTTTATTTCTATTTATTAAAACAGCAAAATACATGCGTGAAGAAACAAAATTTGATTCCAGAAAAACAAATATTTAAAACAAAAGCACACATATACACACGAACCGGGCGAGAGAAATTATTAACGTTAGATCTTTTTTTTCTTTTCTTTTAAGGCTTAAACAAAGTATTATTATTTTACTAATAATAATAATTCTTTCAGGGCCCAAAACCACTGCCCCCTAAGCTCTGTCCGTTGCTTCTTCGGATTCATTTAGTGTTTATTGACAACAACCAAAAAGCTCTCTCTACTGTGGCATGTATGTGTCTGTCCGTACCGTGTCACTTCCGAACGAAATGTCAACAACAAAACAACTGTATAAGTGAAAGGTATTTCTTTGAAGAAAAAAAAAATCATAACAAAATAAAAGAAAGATCATAAGAAAAACAAAAACTTTATGCACATGCAATCTGATAGTTGTAGTGGAAAATTAAAAATTAAAAAAAAAAAAGTTACCTGAAGAAATGACACGACACATATGTTATGTGACGGCACAGACATTACAAACTGAAGAGAAGAATTTAAAAAAAGAAAGATAAATTATAAATTTTAGTTGCTGATGCTGAAAAAAGTCACTTCTAAGGTAGTCGTTCTAGTTAGCACAATATAAGTTTAGTTTAGATTGTTATCCATTTCAAAATTCTTAGTATTTTGAAAATAGATCTTATCTTATCTTCTTGTTTGATAAAAAACATATGAAGTCAATGAAACCAGGTAAAAAAAAATGTTTTTATGTAAATAAAATCAAAATAAAATCACTATTAAGCGTCAAACAAACGTGTGAGTAGTTAGTAGTAGTATTTTTAAATTTTTGTTTGCGTAAAAAAGAGAGAGAGAGAGAGAAAAAAAGTAATTTGATTATTATTCAATCAGCATTTATGCATCCATAGTTTTCGTTTCGTTGATATTTTTTTACTTTCCTTAGAAAGTGATTTTTGTTTAGCGTAAAACCGTTGTTGTTGTTAATGGCTACTGTCTTTGTTGTCTTAGCAATCAAAAAAATTAAAAATCGAGCAAAGTAAAAGAGAACTATATCCCCACGATAAACACATCCAAATCCAAAAGCGAGAAAAGCACTTATGCACTTAAATTACTTACGTCACAGATCACGTGCTTTGAATTCTTAGACGAAAGCAAGCACAACATGCCCTCCCTGAGAGACCGTTCCGATTCCGGGTCCTCCTTTTTCCTTCCAAATTTGTATAAAAATAAAAGAATAACACCCGGGGGATTGTTGAAAGCAAATATTTTTTATATCCATTTTATGCAAGCAAAAATCAGTAGAAAAAGAACACTCGAGCCATTTTAAATTAAATAAAGAAGAAATTCATATTTTAATTTATTTTGATTTTAAAGTTTTTCTTAGTAAAAAAAATGTTGTTGAGGATTAAATAGAAAGAGAGAGCGAGAAATATGACGGAGGGATGGCAAATAGTTTAAAATCAAGTTAGAAATCCCATGCCATTTAGGAAAAAAAAAATAACTATCAGGGATTGAGTTTTTAACTGAATTGACAATAATAATCTCCACCCACACTACTCTATGGCAGAGCATTCATTTCTTAACCTATGGGTTCGATCTACTAAGTGGATAAGGAGTATTTAGTGGGTTGGGTCATGATTAGGGCTGTGTGTGACAATATTCTTTTATTAAAAATATTCTTGTCATTACATGACTGCTTTATGATTTATTCTAATTCTGTGGTTATTTGTAGGGCCCCTACTAATACTTACAGAATTAAAAGAAATAATAAAATCGCAAAAGAGTCATGTTACAACAAGAATATTCTTTAATAAAAGAATACTGTCACAGCCCTAGTCATGATGAACATTGGTGAGAGTTAGCCAACTGCACATACACAATGTTGGGTCATGGTTTTAAAAAGGTTAAGAAAAACTGGTCTATGGATAAAGTTGGCCTTTAGTGCTTTGTTTTTTGTTTTTTCCCGACTTGTCATTCATTCTCCTTCACCTATAACTTTCATTTCACTTACATGAATGGAATACCCCAGGTCTCTATGATCACTTATTTTTTCATAATGTAACCATTTATCCAAATCCCACAGCAGGATCTCAGCTTGATGATGATCATGTGATGGTCTTCATCTTATAATATTTGTGGTTAAAGAGAGGTTATCAGGGTAACACTGGATGAGGATGACAAAAGAATTGATTTTTATAAAATGAATATTTTCCACAAACAAAGGTTTACAGGTTTTTAGATGTGGGTTTTTAATGTTGTTTTTGCTTTTTAGGCCCACTACAGTGTGTCCTCTGAAGCTAGAGACTTATATTTGAAATGGGAAGGAATTTTGAGATTAATCAAGAGACCTATGTCTGTATCATGCCAGTTGTCATTAAGGTGTTTTGTTTAGAGGTGAGGCGTGAGAAAAGAAAAATAAAGACAATGTATGAAGGTTTGTGAATGAATAGTAATCGACTTAGTATATTTTTGGTTTGTATGTGCCTTGTTATATTTGTGTTGGGATTTCGTACATTGATGAGACGTACAAATATTAACCATTTAAAACTTTTATAAATTGCAACCAATTCATCTACACACAACTTCAGAGTCTCTCATAGTTTGTTCCCAAATTAATGTCTTTTGGCTAGTTACAATGTTGCTAGTGTCTCATTCTCCGAGAGACTATACTACTGTCTTGTCCTTTCTTTCTTTTTCTGCTGATAGCCAGCTGGTAGTCTTGGGAGAGGGGAAGAGGGACAGAGAAAGAGAGATAGAGAGAGAAAGGAAGGAATTTTGATTTTGAATTTTTCTATGTTTTGGCCTTTGGTATCCATCAGACCTTTCTTTTTGGTATCCATAATAGTCTTTTTTTTTTTGCTCATGGCTTGATTCTTTATCACCCATTTTACGATTCAGGAAGTTAGGATATGTCAAGAAATACAGTTGAGAAATAGAATCAACCAATATATTAAAATTTCTGACCCAACCTACAAGGCCACCATAGTTGAGTCAGTTTACATTGTGTTTCTTTGCATTTCAGGTTGTTATATTCTTCATGACTTCATTCAATTCTCCACAAGTCCACAGGATTTTAGATGTGGGATTTTAATGTTGTTTTTGCTTTTTAGGCCCACTACAGTATGTCCTCTGAAGCTAGACTTATATTTGAAATAGGAAGGAATTTTGAGACTAATCAAGAGACCTATGTCTGTATCATGTCAGTTGTCATTAAGGTGTTTTGTTTAGATACATTTGTATCAGTCATTCTTCCTATTAGGTTGTGGTGTCAGCAGAAAAAAAAGGGCATAAGTTTTTGAAAAAAATTAATATGTTATAGTCAAATCTTATCAGGAATTCTCTCAGGGTATAATTATTATTTTTAACTCTTAGACTGTCAAATCTAATGAGCTTGTGAAATAGTAGTAGATTTTATCATAAAATGAATGTCCTGATACAAATGAACATCGGCACTTTTTAACCCAAATCCAGACCTTAAGATGCCAATTTGCAAAATCCAGACCTAAAGACGCCAATTTGCAATAGATTGCAAATGTCTGTTCATAAGCTATGCACATAGTGTACATACGTACACTATGTGCATACCTTATGAACAGACATTTGCAAACTATCCCTGATCGCCTCCCGTCCCTTCCACAAGAGAAAAGGAACAAACTTATTCCCCTCCTCATCCCTTCCCAACTCTTCTATCCATTATAATAAAGATTGCTTAAAAACTATATTTCTGGTGTAGTTGTTTGTTTCTTTGCGAAGATCAGTTTATTAATATCTAAGTAGCTGTGAGATCGAACTTTGACAACGTGTCAAATGATCTATTTGTCGTCTCTGTTACTGTTATGACTTGTTAAGTCTCAATGGTAGATTTATAACATGTATTGGGTTAACAATAATGGTACAAAATACAGTGGCATGGTTAGGTCGGCTATATGCATGTACAACCCGAGACTGACTCCTTCCGTGGGTCGTTGGTAATCCCAGTTTATATAAGGACAGGCCGAGTTCCCGACAACAGTTACCTGTTTGGAATATGGTCGCGTTGTCATAGGTGGATAAATCTTTACACTTGGTGACGCACAATAATTGAGAGACTATCTCAGACCATAAACTCCTGACTCGTGACAGGATCAAAGTTTTCATTGTTGACTTTAGTAGTAAAAGTCTTTAATATTATTTTCACTTTTTTCTTAAATTTCATGAAGTCATTCACATAGGAAACTCAGAGTAATTTGATTAAGTCTGTGGGAATCATTGAGATGCAGTTTGTTGATTTTTATTTAGAGTTGTCCTCATCTCTATTGTTATCTTCACTGAACTGGAGCAACCAGCAATAAATTTTAAAGAAAACGTCATCTTCCAACCTACATAAAACTGGTACCAGTGTATTTTACACCATTTGATTTTCATAACCACAACTTGATTCTGAAACAATGGATGCTGGGAGTGTCTGAATGCTAGCCACACGTTTGTCAGGTATATTTTCAGATCATATACAAAACTACCATAACATAGAGAAAAATCAAGGCTGATTAATAATTTGCATAATCGAACAGTTATAATTTATAATATTTTCAGATAGATGTCACAACGGGACACTCATACCAGCAGTATGCAAAAAACGTAGGTTTCTGTACTTCGTCAGCTGAAGCATGATAAGAAAAATGAAGATCTTTGTAGTTAGCAGTGAACGTGTTGAAAACCAAATTAAATCATTATCTCACCTAGCTGGAGATTCAAATTAAATGATAGATTTTGATATGAAAACATCAAACACAAGCTGGACAGCTTTTTTTTATTAATCAAATGAACTCTTCAGCAGTGTTTATCTACATGGTGAAGATTGGTTGAACTAGCAACCAACATTGTGAAAAGTGCAAGCTCTTAATGACTAAAACAACTAGCAGGTTGATGTTTGTCATTATCGATTTAATCTATCAATCGACTAAGCAGCCATCATGGTTCATTTAGTATTGTTGAAGAAATTTATAATATAGAAATATATTCCAATGGTAAATTTATAAATTAAATGTCAGATTGGATACATAATAACATCAAGCACAAGTTGGAAACACTGGACAGGACAGCTGTTTCATTCTCATTATGAACTCATCAGCATCACTAAATTTTCAGGTCAGAATTAATGATTAACAATCTATTTTCTATTTAATGAGTTGAATTCATTATATCTTAACTAAAATAATTTAAAATATGTAATAGTTACTATTTTGACGTTTTTCTCATCCCAAATAAGTTAGTTGGAATAAGTTTTTTTTCTGTTATGTCTATATCTCAGGTTGATTAACCCTTTGGTCCCTGACTTAGCAAAATTACCAACTAGGCAATCACAGCTGTTCTATTAGGGGACCATGGAGGGCCAAAATATCGGCTGCGTCATCTTTTGTCCTAGATCACCAGGGCCAGTATATTGGCCTTTCAGTGTCCATAGGGTTAAGCAACAACTTGTTGAAATTTTGAATGACAAATCAATTACCAGCAGGCAAATAAGAAAACTTAATACGGGGTTTTAATTGTAAAATAATGCAATTGCTTTTAAGGTTTAATGTAGTGCTCAATGAGAAATAAATCAAAGATTGCGAATTATTATTTTTTTAAATAGGCACAATCACAGTAGCCTCCTCGCCTGCATCTTAACCACTTCCTTTAATTTCTCATTAAGTCCCTTAGAAAAAAGTTTGACTACAAGGAACTAAAATAATTGCCCGCGGCAGAAATCTACTTTTCATTTGGTTCATTTACTTAAAAGGATTTTAACCTACTAAGTCAAAGTGATAAGAAAAATAGTAGTTCCCTCGTAAATATTAACTTTTTGGCTTTCTCACCTTGAGACTTCACATTTCACATTAATGAGTAATAAATATATATCTCAAGGCACTTTTGTTCGAAAGAGGGAGATAACTCTTGGGTTGAATTTAGTGAGCATGCGTCAGTGTATATGGCGGGATTCTTAAAACGGCAGAATAATTTCTCGTCATTTAATTCCAATAAGGTAAGTCTTATCGATATAAATTTATTATAAATAGACTTATAGCTATCATTATTTTACATCGAAATCAATAACCAAATTGATTATTTATTTTTTTAATGGTAGTCGACGGGACGGCTTTTTTGTTTACAGCCAACTACGTACCGCCCGAATCCTAAATGTTTGTTTAATATGCTACAATCAATGAAACTTTTTTTTGTTTACTAAGAATAATTTATTTTTTAGAATCAATAATGATGATAAAAAATCTGTACCGCTTCAAGTTTAGAATTAAAACATAAATATGTTTTGATTTTTTTACTCCGTATCGGCTAAAACTTTTCTGTTCGTTCTTGTGTTTGCTTCTCGGCGCTTTTTCGCCGTATAACTCACAACACAACACATGAAAAAATAGATCAAAATCTGGTATGAGAAGAAAAAAACTTTCTTGTAAAGAAATATTGTTTTTTAGAAATAGTCACTCCGCTCATTTTTTTTCTTTTTTTAAACTTTCATGTAATTTAAATCTAGAAAAAAAAAAAAGAAAACAAATGAATTAGGCGAATTCTGTGCCATTTCCACCATTTTTTTGTCAATATTGTGAAGAGGCGGGAAGTGTTAACATCATCCCCTTTAAATCTAAACATTTATGTTCTACAGTTTAAAAAAAAATTATCTATAAATTGCCAGATTCATTGATTTATGATTACAAGTTAAGCAAGAAGTTACAAAATTCTGAATGAACTGAAACTGATAAAATTGTTTTTAAAAAATTCTTCAAAATTATTTTCATTTTATAGGTAATCGATTAAAAAAAACAATTTTTAAATACCTTTAAAGAAATTTTGTTAGTATTTTAGCAAGCACTAGCAGTCAGTCAAAACTCCCCAAAAGTTGTTGAAAATTATTTTTCCAAAGGAATTTTACCTATTTCTGTTTTTTCCCCCCAATTTATATTCATTTCCAACCCTTTTAAAAAGCTGTATTTCTTTTTCTGGTGGACCTGTCGAACATTTTTTTTTTGGTAAAGGTAAAGTTTAAGCGTCAAATCTAGTAGAAGAAAATATTTTTCTTGTAGATTTTGGTGCGCTGAACAAGAATCTACTAACCATTTTCGGAGCAATCCATTTCCCCCAACCACCATCTAGCCCTAACCATATTAATGATTTGTTAAAAAAATCAACTCCAACCCCTAACCCTAAATACGACGGGTCGTATGTGCCTTTAGTTATCTTTCTTCGTATTGCGTGTGTGACTGTGGTGGTGAGGTGACACTCAAACTTAATAAGGTATTATTATTTGGTAAAAATGTAGTCATCCAGCTCCAATGCTAACTTAACCCTCACCTTTCAAATATTTATTTTTACGGCTATTTTGGGTCGGGTTAGGATTGAGATTAAGGTTTGACACGTTTACAATATTTCAGAAGTTAACAGTTTTGGTAAATTTTTACTTTCTGCCCGAAGACGAAAAAATATTTCTCTTGTAGATTTCGTCATGCCGTAAAAGAATCTGCTAACCGTTTCCGTCGCCAATCAGTATTTCTCTTCCTCCCACCACCACCTATATCATCCCGCCAACCACTCACTTAATACTAAATATTCGGACAAAAATCAATTAAATTTTAATCATGGGATCAAATTTTCAATAATCACGCTGTTGAATTTTATGATTGCAAGTTGTTATTTCTAACAAAAAATGAAAACACAATTGAACCAGTAAGAATTAAGAATAATGCCCGGATTTTTGAAGCAGTTGAATGTGGCTCCAAACCTCTGTAATTTAACAACAATTACAAGCAGGATCGGGAAATTTGTGAAAAAGTTGTTTATTCAAAACTGTTAACTTCTGAAATACTGATATTATTCATTTAATAAATGTAAACTGTAAACAAATGATATTCCTTTACATTCAGTGACATAACTGATTATTACCGACTTGAGTTCCTTATTCAATAAAGGGTTCGAGAGTAAATTGTACAGCCAACATACATGCCACCATAGTAAATGTGGATGTTACCATGACTATTTGTCAGTGACAACTTTGAATGTGATATTCATTAAAAACAGGCCTGGTACTCCTAAAAAGCAAGGCAACATTTGAAAGGTGATTGTTGAGTTGGCAAAAGGTGGTGAATAAAGTGTTTAATTGGTGATGTAGGCTACTTTTACCATTTTTTAAAAAACTAAAATTGTACCTATTTACAATACTTAGTCAACTTAAACTTGATCTTCAAGTAAGATGCTCAAACATTTTTGTTTTCTTGGTAGTTAAATAAAGTTTTTGACTAGCTGCACTGCAGCTGTATTGAGAACTGTATTGAGCAATTTTAAATCCCATTGCATTTACTTTCGATTGCTTCAGCCTGATGAAGCCCGTTAACTTGCATGAGTAACTCATCCGTGTATAAGGACAATGCTGATAAAAAAAAAAAAAAACCAGGCCAAGGGGTCTCTAAATTAGTAATGATAACCTAATGAATCCTTTTTGTTCTTCATGTAAGTTACAAATAGATTTTGCTTGAGTTTTTGTATTCTTGCTGTCCCAAACATATTTGCTCTGGGGCACATATTTAATTTTTGCAATAAGAAAATAAGTTAATGTTGCTATGAATTCTTCTCTCTTCAGTTTTAAATTTGGACTTCAAAGATGGGTAGGAAGAGGACAACTCCAGAATTACAAAAACTAAAGGCCTTTGAGGATTCTCCCGATCTAGCTGATGCCAAAACTAAATTTTCACAGAAAGAACAAACTTTTAATGATAAAAAACTAACCAATAATAGCAATTCATCACGAATTGTAACCAGATCTAGAAGATGCGCACCTAAAAATATTGGTCAGGTTAAAATAGCTGAAAAGCCTTCTACAAAAATGGATACTGAGGATGCATCCCAAAAAGAAACTAGTGTATTGACCCCTAAGATGTTCTACAGTAAAAAATGTGAAAAGTCAGGAAAACCCACAAAATTGTCAGAAAAAAATGAGCAAGATTATATTCCTTCTGTAAAAAGAAGCAGACGTACTGTGACAGAAGGCAAGAGCAAATCAGATTCGAATAATTGGTCTGAACCATATTCACATGATAAGAATGAATTTCCAGTTATTCCATCCAAAAAAATTTCTAGCAAAGTTAATCAACGAAACCGTACAAACAAAAAGAATGTTAAAAATGAAATTTTCACACACAGTCCATCATCAGAATCTACAACAGTTTTGAATAAACAGAACCGGATCAGGTCCGCTCGAACAGAATCTAAAACTCAAATGACAACTGAAGAGGTAATATCTGAACTTACAAATGATCCAGACATTGAGAAAAATATTTTGCTGCCCACTACTGAAAAGGTGAATGTTGCTGACAAAGTAAATTTAAAATCACATAGTATTACTGACAAAGGTATTTCTGTTAAAAAGTCTAAAGTTATAAAGCCTTCAAACAATATTAGAAATAAAAAACAGAACATCCGCTTGTCTCTTGCTGATATAGTAAATGAAATATCTCCTGATAGTCCTGAAAAGAAACTGCCAGAGGTCAAAGATACTAAGTCCATTAAGAAAAGTCAAGCAAAAAATGTAAGTAGAATTTGTTTTAATTAATTTGGATTTTTTTCTTATTTTTTTTATAATTTATGTTTTTGAATAGTTTTACACTTCTAGCAAATTTGCCCAACATAAACTTTTGCATTAAATATACCATTTCAAGTTCTCAACACTTTCCACTCTCATCTTAACAAATATGGAACTAGAATTTTTTTTATAATTTATGTTCTTGAATAGTTTTACACTTCAAGCAAATTTGCCCAACATAAATTTTTGCATTAAATATACCATTTCAAGTTCTTGACACTTTCCAGTCTCAACTCAACAAATATGAAACAATCATTTTTTTCCCAAAATTTTAAACATGATTACCTCATATTCTGATTAATTAAATAATTTTTGATTTCTTTCTCTCCTATGGCTTTGTTTTTGTTGAGTTATAAAGAAGATTTTATACTTTGTTCCCTACACATTCTTTATTTTCTGAAAATGAAACTTTCATCATAATTATGAAATTAAAAAAATTTATTTTATTATTCAGGTTTCTGGGAGTGCCAAAAAAATTAGTGATGACTGGGATCATTCATTATTGCTAATCACAGATGATTTTAATAATTCTGGGAACATCTATGATTTTGAAGAATTTCAAATAGATGGAAAAAAGCCTACAGCTAAGAATTCGTCTGCAAAAAAGTTTGAAAAGAAAAAAGTCACTAAAAGATCTGCTACTTTGAAGGCCAGCAAAGCCAAGAAAGAACTTTCATCGCAAAGAAAAACTAAGAAATTAAGTAGCAAGAATTCCAAAGAAACAACCAACACCAAGAAAATGTCCAATAAAAGAATTGGTCTCGTGACTGACACTAATCCTAAAATTGCACCCCAAATCTCTATGGAACCACAAGAAAATTCTATTAGCAGCTGTGGTATTTCAGTTACTGATGTTCCGTTCCAAACCCCATCTATCCAAAAGATGAAAGAACCAGTAAGCATCACAGAACTTGAAAAATTCAAAGCTACTAAACGTATTGAAAACAAAATAGTTTCTAAAGTGAAGACATCACTTTCTTCAGACTGGCCTCAGTTACCTGATTTGCCTTCACAACACTTTACTAAATTAAGGCGAGGTGCTATGGAAGGACCAACTGCTTCTGATAGGCTACCTGAAAACAAACCAAAATCAATATCAATTAAGACAACTTCTTTTAATCAAAGTTTTTTGAGTTTTTCATTGATAGATTCTGATTCCCCAGCAACAAAGAAACCTCCTGCCAAAGTTTACTCTAATAAATTAGACTTCAAATCATCAGAGAAACCTGCATTGGACAATCAACCAATTGATCTTTTTACTTATCCGATTGCAATGCCAACTAAAAAACAATCGGAAAGATCAACAAAGCCAGGAAAATGTAAACAAGTGAAGGAAACTCCTACAAAGTTAATGGACTTTCTTTATCCTGGAAGTGTAGAGCGCTACCTAGAGAAACCAAAAGAAAATACAGTCTTAGTGTCACCCCCACCAGTTATGTTGCCCAAATTTTTACGTGCTGAAACTTCTACTCCTAATACAACTGCTAACTGCTCACCTATTCCAAAATCATTTTGTGGTGAATCAGTATGTATTTCTCCCGTCAAAGACTTTCTATCGCCTGCCTCTATGCGAACCTACGAGCACAAATCTCGGCGGAACAGCTCTGCCTATCTGTCTATTATAAAGAATGCGGACATCTTCAGTGATGGTGAGTTAATCATTTTAATCTCATCCCCCACCCTCATTCTCTTCTGCTATACCATGGATAAAACTAAACAATAAAGTAAAATCCCAAGGGGAAAGATTTACACAAATATGGGGTAAAACAAATAACAGGATTTATTGTACAGAAAAGTAGAAGTAACAAAGTGTCCATAATCTATGGAATTGGAGTGGAGGTCGATTGTCGCACTTCCTACTTCAATACTTCATAATATCTATTTTTCAAGGTGTAATCCTCATCTTTAACATTTCAGCTGGTGAACCCTTCAGCCTTCTTCAGATGATTGAACTTGGTAATCTTGTCCCAATTGGGATTCTTCCCAGAATTTTTATCTTAACTTTTTATTCAAATTTCGGGTGTAGTCTGCTTAAAATTTTGATTTTCACTCTTCATTCAAACCATGGGAGTAACCCTCTCTTGTTCTGTTAACCATAACTGGATAGGAGTGTTAAACCTTGGAAATGTATTCTTAGTAATTACTGTCTTTGGGTAGAATTGAAGCCTTAACCTTCAGATGATGCTCACTTAGAACTGCAGGAACTCAATGTCTTTATCCGAAAGACAACTACTTAATGTCTTTTAATCGCTTTTAATCTCTCCATCTCAAGTGTCTCTGCAACCATCTTTATTATGGATAGCATTCAACTGATTTGGGGGAGGGTGATAAAATGTTCCATTATAACATCTTAATATTTTTTTTACAACAAAGCCTAGCATTTTAGCCAGTTGGTGGCTTAGGCATAAAGTTTTAAGTATAAATTAACTTGTACTAGAAACCTGTAGGTGCATAGGATTAAAATACCAGATAAGTATCTTTGGTGCAGTGATTAGACCATAAAATTATAATACCCGATTTTGAATTCCAATAGATCCTTTGCATTTACTGTTATGTTTATACTTCTTAGATAGACATGAATTCAAATTATAATCTTCAAAACATAAAATCTGAGTAATCTTGCTCCAAATAAATGTATATACCACACCTATGTAAAAACTAACAATCTCCAAAACATATACATTTCCCAAAATAGTTAAACAACGAAAAACATATCCCATCATCTTCCAGATATATATGGCAACAGAAAAAAAAATGCACATATATAACATGAAAAATTAAGAAAACTGCATGCGTCAGCTTATAAAACCTTTTAATCAATTATGTAGAAAATATTGTTGTAATCTCCCTCCCAGCTTAGAACAAAGATTTTTATTAAGTCATCTATGAGTAAGACTCAAACATAAATAAATTAATGATTATATTCATAATAAATAGATACATGATATAAAAGAATCAAAAAAACTTAATACTTCAAAGCAAAAGCAACTTGCTTGACCTGTGAAAAAATTTCACATACATAAAAGTGTGTATATGATTCCTTTGAATAAATTAAAATAATTTTTTTTATGTTTCTAATTCCTGTTGATATTTTAAACAATTTAAAAGAACTATATTCAATTGAAAATTATACAAAAATAAAATTTTGTTTCATTATAAAGGAAGCAATCTTGGAACAATTGAAATATTCCATTTTCTGAGTTATTATTTGACATTTTTATATGAGAAAAATGTCCTTTATTTTTATCTATACATTTTTTCTTGGACATATTAAGATCATTTGACTCTTTACCTCATAGGGAAAAATGATTTACTTAGATTAACCTAATCTTTGATACCATAACTTGTTCTCATAATACACAGAAATGTAATTCTGAAATTTGAAATTATATTTTCTTATAAAAATTATAATTTTGTACATTTTTAGTATTAAACCTCTTCAAAATATTTGATTTAATCATCAAATTTATGTGATTGTTTAAAAAAAATTTCTATTCCAGAACCCAAGGAAAATTTGCAGAATCAAAAGACTGACAAGACAAAAGCAAAGAAGAAAAATGGACATCGTAAAACAGTAAGATTCTTTTTTAAAGTTTTCTTCAAATTTTTTCTATCAATGAAACAAGAAATTTAGGCTCTTCTTAAATAAATTTCAAAGCCTTATCTCCAAACACAATATTTACTTTTTATAGAAAATTTTATGGCAGTTACCAAGCCTAACTTATCCTTACTGGGATACAGGTATTAAGAAAGTAGAAGTTTTTAGAGTCTTTTAAAAGATTATTTGTACTACTAATAACATTTGAAAATATAGTAATGAGTAATGAATTTGCCAGATCATATACATTCTATCACAGATATTGAAGAAGGCAAACTGTATCATGGATGCGTGTCAGATGCAGATATGCATATTTGAATTCCTCCATGAAGAAAAAACTGCACTGATTAACGTCCACCAGTGCCTATTAAATGTTTACAAAGCCAATGCAGTTGATGTCAGCACATTTAGATGTGTTCATCGATTTCAGAGTGGCGACAAAGATATGAGTGACAAGCGCATGGGAAAATGGACCGCCTTGTTTATTGCTATCAAAAGTGCATTGAGAATGAGAGTGACTATATAGAAAAATTAATTCTGGAGCACAAAAAGTCACTCCCAAAATGGTATCTCTCCAGTCTTCATAGCATTTCAACTTTTTAAAAAAGGCAGCAATGAACAGGCAGGTCCGTTTTTGCATTTGAAGCATACTTTGTTGCGCCTCTGAAATTGAACTCATCTCCTAAATGTGCTGACATCAATTACATCAGCTTCATAAACGTTAAACAGGTGCTGGTGGATGTTGATTGGTTTCATTTTTTTTCCTGAAAGAATTTAATGATGCAACTCTGCTTCTGACACACATCCATGACCAGAGTTGCTTTCTTTGTCTCACACTGTCTGTAATAGAGAGATGAAACTTTCAAGTCATGAAGGCATAAGTTCAGTCATCATAAAAATGCAATTTGCAATTCCTTCTGATCCATTTGAGTAGGATAAAAAAAATAGGAAGCATTATTTTAGAAACGACCCTTGTATTACAATTATCAAAATTTATATTTCAGATTCTATTTTTTTTTTAATTTTTTTTAATTTATTTTTTCTTTTTTTCTTTCAGAACAAAAAATTTGATGAATGGGCCAATCGAATGAGTAATGAATTTGACGAAATAGAACATTTTGAATTAAGCATTGAAACCTAAACTTTAACTGTCTATTTATCATTGCTAATTGCAGCCTTTATAAATTGATTAAATAAATCAATTTTGGAAAAATATTAGAATGAATAAGATATTTTCTAATTGTCATTGAGCAATATATAAACATTGGGTTGCTTGTTTTTTAATATTATTCTTGTTTGTACATTTTATATGGAAACAATTTTTTGTAATGACTCAACCAGTAAAAACATCCAGTTATCAAAAGTAGATGTTGCTATAAAAGATGCAGTTTATATTTGGTATTGAAAATTTTAATGAATAATGAATAGACATAAAATTAAGGGAATAAAAAAACAAATTAAATAGGTAACAATTAGCATGGTAAGCTTATAGGAAGTTCTCTTTGTAAATATTTCATGCTATTACCATTTTTACTAGCATGTTAGATATTTAATTACAAGATACTTTATGGACACCCTGTATATTGTTGGTCCCCCGATATTTATGGAGGGGGACTTATGTTTTGATGCTCGTTCGTTTGTTTGTTTGTTTGTTCGTTCGTTCGTTCGTTCGTTCGTTCGTTCGTTCGTTCGTTCGTTCGTTTGTTTGTTTGTTCGTTCGTTCGCGTTTTTCTCTGCAACCATCCGTTCAATTTTTCTGAAATTTTGCATGAAGTT
>JAYKTE010022997.1:0-15582 GCA_036873565.1 Xipholeptos notoides
GAGCAATGGTACTTCATCAAATTTTGTCAAAAGCTTGGTGATTCTCAAAGTGAAAGAATTCGTTTCTTTCCAAAATTTAAGACACCACTGAAAGGACCCCATTTTGAGAGTAGAGAAGAGGTAACACAGAACACAACTGCTAAGGAGTCAAATTTGAAAAACTGAATTGTTGCAGGATTGTGGGTTCCAAAAAATTATGGCAGTTTATATATAAAAAAAAAATCTTAGAATTACAAAAAACACAAAAGGAGCATAAAAGCAACCCTCAAGCAATACTACTAGTAATGAAATAAAAATGATTTATTGTTGAAGTCTTATTGATTCTCATTTCATCATTCTTCATTACAAGATGCTTTGAGCAAATTATAAATTACTTTCATTTTTTTTTCTAAAATTCATATCAATACTTTATCATATTATAGAATCTTTTTAATTAGGGCACATCTTGCTACTTTTTTTTTGATGGAAGAAATTGAAAAATGTTGCCCTATTTCTTCTCTATTTCCCGAATGGCAAAAAGAATATTGATTAATTGAAAATGAATTGATTAGCATATTTGATTTTTGCTGATTGCTTCCTAAAAGCTCTTTTAATCCATTTAAATCCTTCTCAAATTTATGACTTATCTCAATAGAACAATTTATTTTCTATCAATTTTACTTCCTTCATTACTTTTTTAGATTAGAGTTTTTTTTAGATTATGTTCCAATAATCTTTTTTTTGGGGGAGGGGGTATTTTATGGCATATCAACCTTTTTAGGTCATTTAATGTTGAGAACAATCATTTTTGATAACCGTTAGGTTTTGTCAACACTTTTTTTTTGGAATAACACAATTGGGGATTCATACGTCTCCCAAGGGTATTAGTCTGAATATGAATGCAAACAGAGCAACTGGGATTCAAAATCATGTACTATGATTCCAAAGTCCGACTGCTTATCCACTGGGCCAAGTCGACTTCACTGCTATATGTTTTTGCTTTTAATCATCAGAGTGTGACATGATACATACAAATAAATAAATAAAGTAAATAAATATGCATCAGTTATAATTATAAGAGAGATTGCTAAATGGAATTGTTCTTTAAAAGAGATTGCTGCAAAAAGTGTTTTGTGTTTGATTTAATAGTCTTGAACCCAAACTTGAATTTAAAAAGGCCTAATTTCTCAGCTTAAAACTGTCACCATAAAACAATGAAGCATTCCACAAAGACAGCATTGGCATTTATAGCTTTTCTTCATGGCATAATATATTTATCGAGTATTTAAATAACAACTGGAGAAACAACTGTTATGTAGGCACTCGCTAATAGCTTATACAATGATCTCAGAGTTTTCCTATTTAGTTTCTCTTAAGATCATAATCAGGAAAATTCGATATTTTATTGGTTTTCTGTTTGGTTAAAAGATTTATTACCTGTTGTAGAAATTTAAAAAAAAGGGGAAAGAAAAAACAAAAATTTAATCAAAACTTTATGTTGATAAATTTCACTTTAGTTGCCTCTTAAAATTTCACTTTCTTTTTTTTTGCCAATGATAATAAAGGTTATATTTCTCCTCCATTTTGATTTTTCGAATCCAAATTTTCAGTTCTCAAAGGAGCTCTTAACTTTTTTTCTTTTTTTTTTTTCTTCATACTCTATTGGAAATGTTAAATATTTCAGTATTAGTTTTTTTACAACATTCATCCCTTATTTCTTTGGGTTTTTTTTCTATTGGTATATATAAGTATGTGGTGACTGCCACTTTCTTAACAGAAGGCCTACCTTCATGTCTGAAATGTAAGGGTTGTATGTACAGATAACTAACCTGTTGTATGCTTTGTCAAATATTTCAGGGTTAATTTTTTACAAAATTCATCCCTTGTTTCTTTGGAGATTTTTTTCTATTAGTATATATAGGTATATGGTGACTGCCACTTCTTAACAGAAGAAGGCCAATCCTCATGTCTGAAATGTAAGAGTGGTCTTTACAGATAATTAACATGTTGTACGCTTGTACAAATCATACAACACACTCTCTTTCCATTCAGCCTTTAACCAGTGACAAGCAAACAAAGATAACTGACTGGGTAAATGGAGTGCAGGTTTTATACCAGAGTGTCCTTATCGATCATAATTATTAGGGAACCCCAGTTTCCAAAATGATGTATTTCATACTAGGTTTAGTATTTATAGCCAAGTGGATAATTTTAAATGAAAATAAAATGGTTCTTTTGTTATTATTACTTTCCAAAATTTTACAATGATTAACTCATGCGAATCATCCAGAATTTTCTTCATTTTTATCGATGTCTTCAGAATAAAAAATATAGGTAACTATTAAATATTTATAAATAAATTTGATGCATATGTTCTTGCACAATAGTATTGTGTTTGAAAGTTAGAGGAAAGATTACATGACATGGAACTTGTTGAATGAATTATATATTGAAACAAAAGAATACAGAATGATGAAATAGCTGAATCCTCCTCTCAAGCTTAGGACAAATGTTATCTTCAAACCTTACTGATCCATGACTGCACAAAGCAGGGTTTGGCTGAAGGAATAGTATATTATATGAGGGGTGATACCCCAACAAATAGTAACAAAAGAAACATTCTATTCTCTAAAAGTACTAATCGGACTATTCTCCTCATCCATAATATTCTCTCTTTTATGACGTTTCGGCCGAATCATTGTGGATGAGGAGAATAGTCCGATTAGTACTTTTAGAATTTATCATACCTCATCTCAAGGATTTCGAATAATATATTCTATTTTTATTTATAATTATTCACTTGGCAATAAATACTTAAAAAATAATAGGAAATCTATCATTTTTTTTTAAACACTTAATAATTATAGCCAGTAGTGTATATCATGATAAAATAAGGGACAGCTAGCTTTTAAACAATTTAATGAATGAATTTGGCGCTCATGGATAGATCTTAAAACTGTCCAAGTGCTAGTAATATTAATAGGACTGCTATTAAAGGAATAGTAATAAATGTCAGACTGACTGGACTTATTTTCGCCATATTCTTTTTTTTATATTTACAGCTGACAATAGAGTGAAAAGAAAGAAAGAAAGATGAGGTTTTAAAGAAATATGAAATACAATAATAAAAAAAAAAAATTTCTTCCATAAACAAATTTGAAAATGAAATTTGTGTTTTAATGAAGTTCAATCATTATTTCTTTTTTGTTTTTTAATTTCCATTGTCTATATCAATGTTTCCCAAAGTGAGCGCTACTTCCCCCTTTGGGGCGCTGCTTTGATATAGGGGGTAATAAAGTAGAAAGACACAGTTGGGGGATGTTAACGAAAATATAGGCAGTGGGGGGGGGAGTAACTAAAAACATACACAAGGGTAATTCTGAAGGTAATTCTGAAGACAAAAAAATGGTTAATTAATTATTATTTTTTTAATGCAAATTTTGTGTTTAATATTATTTTCAATTTGAAAAAGAAAGTTTCATGTGATTATTAAGAGTTATTCTCAAGAAATAAAATGTTTATAATCCGGCCAAGTCTAGTTTGTGCATTATATCATTGTTTTTTAATGCATATCTTGTTTATAATATTGTTGTTTTCACTTCAAAAAAGGGCTTAAATGTATTTATGGGGTAAGGGGCACTACTAGTCTATTATAGAAGCCAAGGCAGTGCCAACCAGAAAATGTTTGGGAAACCCAGGTCTATATTCTACAAGAAAGTAATTTATAGTGTGCTTAAATAAGTTGTCAGGGAACAGGGGTAAATTACCCCAAAAGGGGTAAATTAGAATTTTGGGGGGTATGGGATAGGGGGTTAATGAATGTGCTACGAACGTTAATGTGCTAAGTAAGCAAACATTTTTTTGCCCATAATAGTGGATTTAATAAAATTTTCTTTTGTTATTGTATGAATTTGAAATGCATGCTGAGCAATAGTCTTGATTGTGTGCCCTCCCTTTAATGCTAAAAAGAGTTTTATTTCTGTTTATAAATGTGATTCCTACATTTTTTTTTCTTGTGTGCTATTTCCATGCCAAAAAGACAGACTTTTATTTCCTATGATAGATGAAAAATTAACAATCATTTTTCCAAATACATTTTTTGTTCATCTATTATCCATGAATTCTATAAGTAAATTGGTTTTCCACCAGAGTACTTTCAAGTGTGGGGGAAAATTCATTTTACTACAAATTCTATTTTGGTAACAGCCCAAAAGTTACCAGACCCCTTAAAGCATCTTGTAATGGATAAGAATCAAATGAGGATTAATAAGGCAGGTCCCAAAAACTAAGGTTGTATGTAAGACAAATTCATTATGATATATAATTCTTAATCTTATATATGTATGTATGTGTGTGTATATATATATTAGGTATTTCTCTACCCGGGCTTCACCATCAGGAGAAAATATATATATATATATATATATATATATATGCAACAGGCAGTTGTTCATAAAACTCTAAGGGATCCTGCAAAAAATTCTGAAATCGGAAAATTCAATAGAGTTCAACAAATTTTATTTGAAAATATATATATATCTGCCTGAGAAATGGTCTTTACAAAACTAGTTTTCCCAGTCTGTCTCACCAATAAACTAATCTCTGAGTCAGGGGTTTTCAATCGGAGTTCCGTCAGTATAGTCCAGGGAATGCACAATTTCTAAATTTTTGATTCGGAACACACAAATAAACATGTTAAATTCAATTTCTAAAAATTTTTATTATTATTATATGCATAATGCTAAAAATTTAAGTTTTATTGTTTAAACAGACTTGACATAATTTGACATAAACTCGCTACGTTTGAAAAATCTATTAGTCGTGTCACTATTAGGCTTTGATTTTATACATATAATTATTATATGTAGCAATTATATAAACTTGATATAGTAGAGAGTTACACTGAAAATATATTCTGCAGAAAACAAATTATTGCACAGGGGTTCCTCCAGCCAGTTGAATGTTCCTAGGGGGTTCTCCCAAAATAAAAAAGTTGAAAAGCACTGCTCTAAGTAAATATAAAACCAACACACTTATAGAGGTGGGTAGAGAAGGAAGAAGAGAAATAGTAAAAGCAAGGAATTATCATGTTCTTTTTATTTAAAGTTTCTGATTTTCTAGATTCAACTGAAAGAGAAAGGTGTTAAATGATTTATAGATCATAAAATAATTGTTTCTTCTGTAGTAAAAACTAATATCACATTTTCCCCACTTTAAGACAGAAGTGTAATGATTTCTATCATTGATAGTCGATTATTTTTGACAGGTAATGAATTTTTGTTTCAAGTTTCCTAATCTAGAGAAAATAGTCACAGAAAAAGAGGAAAAGAAAAGAATTTAAAAAAATGAAAAAAGAAAAAGAAAAGAATTGGAAGAAAGGAAAAAGGAAAAAACAAAAAAGGAAAAGAAAAAACAAAAAAGAAAGAGAAAAAAGAAAAGAGAAAAGAGAAAAGAAGAAAGAAAAGAGAAAAGAAGAAAGAAAAGAGAATAGAAAAGAGGAGAAAGAAAAGAAAAAAGAAGAAAGAAAAGAGAATAGAAAAGAAAAGAAAGAAAAGAAAAAGAGAAGAAAGAAAAGAAAAAGAGAAGAAAGAAAAGAAAAAGAGAAGAAAGAAAAGAAAAAGGGAAGAAAGAAAAGAAAAAGAGAAAAGAAAAAAGTAAAAGAAGAAAAAAAAAGTAAGGAAGTAACAGTTACTGTTGCCAAACAATGAAACAAGAAATGCTGTGTAGATCAGAATCGTATCTTCAAGGTTTTTCTGTCTAGTAAGTAAGTAAAACAAATCCAATTTCTCACATTTGATTTGTGCACCAGGGCATAAAGATTAAGAAGAGACAGAAAGAGATTAAATATTCGAAATAACAAAATATTCAAAACAACACAATAAATAAAAAGAAACAACCCATATACATACAGCATGAATTATAACCAGGGCTGTGACTATATGCTTTTATTAAAGAATATTCTTCTTATTACTTGACTATTTTGTGATTTTACCATTTCTTTTAATTCTATAGTTAGTAGTATGGCTGTGGCAATATCCTTTTATTAAAGAATATTCTTTTCACAGCCCCAGTATTAAGAGCTGTGACAAGAATATTATTTTAAAAAAGCATTTTGTCACAGAAAATAGTTCACATAATCAATATACAAATTATCAAGCCTCATCTTCAGGGTTCAAAAAGTAAATTCAGCAAATATAAAGATGAGAATAATAGTCCACATAATCGCTTATATACAGAATAATGAAACAAGATAGTATTTCTACAAAGGTACAATAACAAAAATTTCAAGAACCAGTTATTAGGGTAGTTGAAATAAAATTATTATCCAAAATTTGAGAAGACACATAGACAAGCCAAGATATGAAAGTTTGATCACCTGAAGATGGCCGAAGGGTTCATCGGCCAAAACGTTACGAAGAGAACAATAACAAGGATGAGGACAGCAGTGCGAAAAATAGTTGTACAAAATATATAAGGTGCATGAATTATTTTCAACTTAAAAAAGATAGGAATTATTTTCTAATATTTTTATCTTTATTCTATCAAAAAATGCTTATCAGTTTCATCATAAATTTGCAAAGCAAAATAGTTTGAATAAAAAAAATGGCATTGATATTAACTTGTTTGAAACTAAATTGATATTTTGATACTAAAGTCAGGATTGATTGATACTAAAATGTGCCTTGTTTTACATCTCTGAAGTGATGCGTATAAATTCTATATAGAATAATTGATTCCAATCAATTTTATTGGTTTTCATTCAAAGTATTGATTTTTATAAACTTTAAGGCAAAATTGATTTACTTCAAGGTTATTCAAATTCTTTCTATGCACAGATTTCATGATAGAGAATGAAAACACCACAATTTTATTATCGCTAGAGTTAATTTTTTTTCAAAAATTTAAAAGTAGTAAAAGAATAATAGTTCATTACAAATTGGTTCGATGGACAAACTTACCATGAACACTGACAAATGATGGTACCAGTTCTTTTACATTTAAGCAATAGCAAGATAACTTTTCTAAATAGTAGTGTAAAGGGTTTATGTTGCACAATGTTGCTTCCTGTCTCGCTGGATGTATGATGTGACAGTGCAGAACAAGGGAAAAGTGGAGAGAAAAATTCCAGCTTTTGCACAGGCTAGGTGGCTTCACAGAGGGTTCCGGATAGTTAGTTAAAGAATGTAGATAAGATAGGATTGGGGCATGTCTATGATAATAGTTTATGATTAATGAAAGTCTGTCTGTCTGTGTTAAGGTTAGAATTAGTTTAAGTAATAAAGATAGGATTGGGACATGTCCCCGGCAATAGTTTATGATTAAATTAAGTCTATCCATCTGTGTTAAGGTTAGAATTAGTTTAATGTAAAGTAAAGAAGCTTTCTGTTGTTTTTGTGCAAGAGCTGTCACCTTTAACAAATGACTAACAACAACCCCGATGCTGGCTAGAACAAAGCATGATGATCATGGCCCTAAAAGAAAACCTATTGGTAGACAAAGAACCTGGGTAATCAAACAAAACAAGAAAAGTTTACAAGTGGTGTGTATGGCCATATGCGTCCCAGACGAAAATGAAGATAGCCATCCGAATGACAAAGCAACGAAGGACCACACGGCTATGCAACATTTACAAGTTAGAAAAAGAATTACTTTGAACATCATCTCTTCTAATTGACTATAAATCATAACATTTAAAAAAAAAATATTATTTGAAAACAGATTTTTTAATGCCTTGTGGCTTCTAGAATAATATTCCAGTACAACAAAGAACCTAGCTACTAAATACATTCTGTAAATAACAAACAAATAAAATGAAAAAGAAAATGTAATAAATTTCAATAAAAAGAAAGAAAGCAGTTATGTAAAAAAATAATTGTTGAAATATTTGTAGCAACCATAGTAATAATAAAAAATTGAAAAAAAAACTAAAGCGAGTGTGTCTGGAATTCTTGATAAAATTCCCTAAAGGACATTGAAATTTGAATAAATAAACTGATAGCCAAGAAATAAGAAATTAAAAAAAATAAAAATCTTTATGATAAATGAAATACAAGATATTCAAATGAATTTTGATTATGAATCTATAACTTGTTTGAAGAATAGAAAATAAAGAAAAACATCTGTCTAGTTATTATGCAGACTATAGTCATCATCTTTGTATTTGTTAAATTTACATTCGCAATCCTTGAGACAAGGCCTGATGATTTATATTTTTATGCAGACTATATAGTCCTCATCTTTATGTTTCTTTAATTTACTTTTGAAATCCTTGAGACAAAGCTTGATCATTCACATATTTATTATGTAGAATGTAGTCCTTGTCTTTATATTTGGTAAATTTACAATGTTTTGGCTAATTAATCAAGGCTCATCTCAAGAATTCCAAAAAACAAGGAAAACCATATTCTTCTTGTTTTTCAAAATCCTTGAGATTAGGTATGATGAATTTCAAAAGTATTAATTGGATTATTTTTCTCGTCCATATTATTTTCTTTCTCACTTTGAGATAAGGTATGATGAATTTTAAAAGTATTAATCAGACAATTCTCCTAATTTTTTTTTCACAACATTTCGACTGAATCATAGGTCAGCCTTCCTCAGGTGTCCTAAATTGACTCATATTGTTTTTAGATTTATCTTTTTTGTTGATCTTTTTTTTTTTTTAAATTTAGCCTTGGTTTTATTTCAAAAACAAATCTTCCATTAAAAGAAGAAAAATAAAACCAAAATTAAATTTCAAAATAAGAAAAAAAAGAGGTAGATAAAAAAATAGATTTAAAAACAATATTAGTTTATTCATGACACCAGAGGAAGGCTGAAGGGTAATTCGGTCGAAACGTGATAAAGAAAGTAACATGGATAAGGAGAATAGTCTGATTAATACTTTTAAAATTCATATTTTTCTTATTATTATTTTCTAATGTAGCAATATTTACTAATCACAGCTCTAGACTCCTTAAACATATCTGCTTATTCAATGATTTCATTATTTGTACTTGAAATCCCAAAGTCTCTTTTGCACACAAACAACAGTGGGAAAATCAGCAATGGCTTTATTTTTCTTTACTGTTTATTCTATTTGTTTTTGATTTTTTTAGATAGGCAGGAATTACAGCCTAAATTTGCAGATCATTTATTTATTCATTCCGATGGTGAAAACATAAGAGGATGAAATCAAATTATTTTGGTTGAATAGAAGCAAATAAAGATGACTGGCAAAGATTGATGATGACCCTCCTAAAAAAAAAGATGCTCCATTGATTAGAAATGGAGTTTATGTTGCAGTTCAAAATAAAAGTTTTCCTCTCATAATGCATCGTTCAAATAAAAGTTTTCCTCTCAAATGCCTTGTTTATAGATCTTAACAAACAGCAGAGAGAATGTTGAGTTCAAATATTTAAAACTTTTTTTAACATTAGTTTTGATTTAACAAAAACTGAAAACAATATTTGAGACTAGAAATGATATCAGCTGAATTATACGGGTAAAAAAAATGACACAACAGTGGTGAAAAATCAAGCTAGTTATTACCAAAACAGAGTTGAGTTTTTTTTCTTATTATTACTGAATTAATTTTATCTAAATATTATGAAAAAAAAAATCACATTACTTTCTTTCCAACCTGATACAATAGCAATTTAACTAAAAAAAAAAAGCTAATTGTATTAGTCTTAAGACATTGCAATGTCCTTAAACTAAAAAAATCACATTACTTTCTTTCCAATCTAATACAATAGAAATTTAACTAAAATTGTGTAAGTCTTAAGACATTGCAATGTTCTTAAACTAAAAAACAGACATTACTTTCTTTCAAACCTAATATTAAGCATGCCTTGTACCTTTACGACCGGTTTTAAAATCAGTTAATCCTCTGGCAATTAAAAATACTGACATTTTAGTTGGAAAGGCTAAATTGCTAATATGAATTATCTTTGTTCTGTTTAGATGAAAACAATCCGGAACCACCTTGTTTCTAAATACCTGGTTGGGTAAATAGAAAAAAAACAAGAAGATGAAAACAAAAGAAGTTATCATTTGTTCCACCTGCGTATGATTTAGTAGAAAGAGTTGTGCTTGTTAAAGCATTGTTTCCATTGAGTCAGCAACAGAATAATGCTTCTTCGTCTATCCTATTAGAATAAAAAATAAAAATAGTAGGGGCAAGAGAAGAGAAAGAGAAAAATAGAGTCTTGTTCTGAATTGTCCCAGCTGTAAACATTCGTCTTGTTTGTTTTCTCCTGACAAAAGTCTTGGAACAAACCGATTTTAATTGATTCCTAATATATGTTTTTTTTAAACTTGCAACACAAGAGTTCAGTGTTCAAGAAACAATTTCCTAAAAAGTAACTTTTTTTTTTCAAGTGACAACTGACTAAGATCTCAATTTTGTGTTGGAATTACTAAAAAAAACAAAAAATAAAATAAAAAACAACATTAAAAAAAACACTTCAAAAATGAATAAATGTATTGCTCTAATCAGGAAGAACTATTTAAAATACTAATGATAATAAAAATAATAAAAGAATTATCAGTAACCATTTCGCTCATGGAATTTCAAGGAGGAAAAAAAATTGTGAAAAAATTTATGATTTCATACAAGAAATATTTAGTCAGAAAAAAAAAATTCTCAAGTATCCTTCATACCCCTATGAAAGGAAGGTACAAGATAATGAAACCTAAATTACCTGGAGTTATAATACAAAAAATTCAAAGATTTATAGTAAACCTTTAACTTCAAAACAAGATCCATGTCTTTTTGTAATCCTTGGGATGAGGCTTTCAAACTCTTGTGAAAGTAACAATGATAAGGATGGGGACAACAGTCAGAAAAGTAGTTGTACAAGATGCATGTCCCGCATTCTTAAAAATCAGTAAGAAAATATCCCAATTATTTTTTCATATTCATAAAATAGATTCCATAGTTCAATTTCCTTTTAAAAATGTGTACATACAGCTGCAGTGATGTTTACTTTTTATATTAACTAGACAACAAAGGGTACTGTTGGGGTGACATCCCTACAGTTAAGGGAAGATAGACTGTTCGGTACCTCACTTCCAGTAGCCAGTTCTGACTACCTAGAAAAGTGATTAAAGATCAGACTGAGAAGGATGAAGGTTTGCTTCCTGTTGTACTTGAGCTGAGCATAGACCCTGCTCAGTGGTGTTCCTATAGTATATTGTGTAAATACACTTGTTATATCTCTAAATCCATGTCTCCTTGCATGTCATTCCAAATGCACATAACAACAATTAATAATAAATAATAATTCATTTATAAAAACAGATATTACTTTAATGCATTTAGAGTACTTTCACCTTACTTAATAGAGAATTAAATTTCAATTTAAGAACAATCGTTACAAACCAGAGAAACCATAGATAGTAGTGGTAATTGGATTAAGCAGGGTGAGAAAGAAAAATAAATTAAATTAAAAAATTTTTTTAAAAGGCAGTAAGAAAAGTTACTACAGGCAAAATGTCAAATGGTAAGAACACTAATTTTGTAACAAACAGAAAAAAAAAACCCTCAAAAAAAAAGAAAAAGATAGGTCTCTTTGAAAGTGAGCAAGTAGAGCCTGCAGGCAAACATATTTTAGACAACATTAATGATCAAAACAGCATCATAATTCTTGTCTATAAGAATAAAATGCTTTCCTCAACTCCTGGGGGTCAGGACAATTTTCCAGTACCACAGAATCAGGAAAGAATATATCTACTTGGTTTGGCACAAGGCCAAGTTTATATGTCCATTATATCCCTAGGCCTTTTCTAATCAGTGTTGCCCTTTACCTAGATTATTAAGTTGATGGGTCTCCTCTATCCGGGTTTTTCGAATCAGTGCTATCCTTACACCTAGATGAGTTATTCTTTCAAGTTAACCAGCCTCATCTGCCTAGAGCAACTGAAAGTGAATGGAATGGTTTTTGATTGGGATTTGAACTCGTATAATATGATTCCAGAGTCCAAGCTTTAACCACTACCCAACCTTCGCCCCCATAGTCCCCCTTTTTCCCCTAATTATAGTTTATGGCAGAGATTATTAAAAGATTAAACGTCTTTGATGGAAGAATGCACAAAAAATTGCTCATTTATTTTCTTTTTACATAAAAAGGGGAACATCACAGTTTGAAACTGTCTGCTTGCATTATTATATATTTTTATAGAATGCTATTTGAAAATATTTATATGGACATTGGAAGATGAAAAAGAAAAAGAAAAAGAAAGAAGAAGAATAAAAAGATGAAAAAGAAAAAGAAGAAAATGAATGAAGATTAAAGCAAAATCAGTAGATATTTAAGGCAAAATGCAAAAGAGAAGAAAAAATCGTGAAAACTTTTGTATAGATCAATAATAATTTAATTATCTGATGTTAAGAAATAAATGTAATTAAAAGTTGGTTGCTATGTGCTCCTAAGAAAAAAAAGGCTTTTCATGTCAATACAAGCATCAGACAGACTTTTAAAATAAATGCGCTTCTTGCTAAGTAAGTATGCTGTTCCGTTTTTATAAACTTGAAAGAGTTGTTGTTGTCATTGTTGTTGTTGGCAACAACAAGAAATCACAGTCTAAGTGCATCTAATAATTTCAACTTGTTTGAAAGCAATGACAAAAAATAAAAACCATGAAAATATTATCTTTCAATCCATTGTTTTGGTTTAACTTTTCTCTCGAGAATTTTCTTGCAATCTGATATTTTCGGCAATTCAAAGACTTATTCTAAGAATATGGACAAGTCATCTATATATAAATACGATAACGTGTGTGTTATTTTGTGTGTCATGCTTACTTCAAAAGCAACGACCTTACTTCACTTTAAAGTCACTCCTTATCTTTTAAAAATCATAAAAATCATTTTCTTTGGAAAAATGCTCAAAACAAAAAAAATAACTATTTACAGTTTAAAATATATTGTATATAAATAAGTTTTGTAAATTTTTTTATGCATTGTTAATTTTTTAATGAGATATACAAGTCAAATCTTATCACATTTCATTCAAACATCTATAGGTTAGGAACAAGATAATTAATATTGAAAATATAATTTTGTGTAATTTACATGGGTTATACTAATCTGTTAAAAATAAAACAAAAGAAAAAACGCAAACAAAAAAATAAAAAATATATAGTATTCCTTCAATATTTTGAAGTTTGTAGACTTTGACTTTGATCCCAAATAAGCCAGGATATAGAAAACTGAGAAAAGAAAAGGCCAAAAAATATTATTTGAATTACTTGGGACTTTTATCCTCATCCTTAATGACACATTTACGATAGATATTGCTTGTCTAAATTCAACAGAGGAATCTTTATGACTATCATTATTTAAATTGTTTGGACTTTTATTCTCTTCCTTAATGATATGTTTACAATAGATATTGGGGAAGTCAAACTGGGCCAGTGGATAGGCAATCTGACTTCAGAATTGTAGTACATGAGTTTAAATCCCAGTCATTCTGTTTGCATTCACATTTGGACTAATACCCTTCAAGAACCCAATTATTTTTTAAATTAGTTATTTATATATGTTTTTTTATGCAGACTGTCATTCTCATCTTTAAGTTTATCTATTTCGCTACATTTTGAGCAATCATTGCAGTCTGCATAATAGGTATAACTATTATCAAGCTTTATGCCAAGAATTCGAAAAAAAACTATTAATTATTTATATCAATCTATTTTTGCTCTTTTAATCTAGTATTATAGATTTGGGTTTTTTTCTGATTGGCTAATTAAAATAAAAAAGAAAAAGAAAAAGAAAACGACCAATTGAAATCGTACGTCCAGGGAAACTTGAACTTCAAAGTGTTGCAGCCAAGAAGAATATAGGTAATAGCTAGTGTTATTAAACCAATCAATACCCAAGGCCTTTCTGAATCGTCCTATTATTTGGCAGGGTTCGACTGGTGAGGAGATTCATTTTTATTCTCTGTTACAAGGTTGATACTTAATAGCAGTGGATGATCATTCATCCACTTAGGCACATGCAAATAGCTTTGAGAAACTTTAGTTTAAATAAAAGGAAAAGAATCGAAAAAAAAAAAGGAAAATGAAAAAGAAAAGAAATTTTAAAAAAAGGATAGAAGAAAAGAAAAAAAATAAGAAAAGAGTAAAAGCAAAAAATGAAATGAAAAAGAAAAAGGACATAAGAAAAGAAAGAAAAGAAAAAATAGAAAAGGGGGAAAGCAAAAAAGGAAAATGAAAAAAAAGAAAAGGGAGAAAAGCAAAAAAATAGGAAAGTGAGAAAAAAGAATGAAAGAAAAAAGAGATAGAAGAAAAAGATGGAAAATGAAAAGAAAAAAGAAAAGAAAGAAAAGTAAAAAGGATGAAAAAAGGTGTAAATCAAAAAAAGGAAAGAGAAAAGAAATAAAGAAAAGAACAAGTAAAAAAAAAAGAGAAGAAAAAAAGGGAGAAAAGGTTGAAAGAAAAAAGAAAAAAGAAAAAAAGGGATAAAAAGTTGAAAGAAAAAAAACCCCTTATTTTTAAATGAAAGTGATATAAATGGTTTCAGCTATTATTTTTCTTTAAAAGTGTGCATGGGGGGAGGGAAGAAAAAAAAAGGGCTTCAACCATGTTCCAACAAATCAATAATACCATAAATCAACACACTGCATCAAGGGAAGTAAAATGTCTGGCCAATGGCTAGCTTCCAAAGTACATTAAACGAAGAAAATCTTACTCTAAAGTGGGGCATTTTCACAGTAATTTTTCTGTTGGCTTTAATCAGACCAATATTTGGTAAGCATCAGTGTGTAAGGAAAGAGCAGATATCAGACTGCAGAAAAACAGCAAATCTTCACAACTATATTCATAAATTATTTTTTGAAATACTTGAGATGAGGTATGATGAATTCTAAAAGTACTAATCAAGCTATTTTCCTCATCCATATTATTTTCTCTCTCACTTTGAGATAAGGTATGATGAATTTAAAAAGTATTAATCAAACTATTTTTCTCATCCATATCATTTTCTTTCTCACTTTGAGATGAGGTAAGATGAATTCTAAAAATACTAATTGGACTATTTTCCCCATCCATATTATTTTCTTTCCTATGTCACCAGGGCCAATATATCGGCCCTTCAGGGTTCAAAGGGTTAATGACAAAAACAATCATTTTTTGATAAATAGTCTTTCAGTAACAGTTTTTTTTACTAATGACACCAGATTCACTATTAAATCCATAGCCGGAGGGAATATGGAGGCAGAACCATTTGCAGTATCAAAGATAAAGAAGACAAAAACTTAGAAACTATTAAAAGGGGTGTTTATTAATAAATAAAAAAAAAAACCTTCAAAAATGACTTTAATGCACATCTCAACAGGAGTCATGATACTGAACCATTTTGTTAAAATAAAAAAAATGAAAGGAAGTCGAATGAAATAAGGATATTGGCATAAAGGAAAGGTAGGGTGGCGGAGATGAGACAGGAAGAAAAAGAAATAACGGTGATTCACTTTCCATCTGCACTTTTTTTTAGATTTTTAAATAATTTCTAAGGTTTAGAAAAAAAAAGAAAAAAAGAACCCTCCCACACACACACACACACACACACACACACACACACACACACACACACACACACACACACACACACACACACAC
>JAYKTE010023108.1:0-15575 GCA_036873565.1 Xipholeptos notoides
ATATATATATCTATCAGATTGCAGAAAAGTTAAGAACTAAAAAAAAATGTTCCAATTTTTCATTAATAAAACAAAACCAGATAGTGCTATTTTGTAATTTGTTTTAATGAAAATAATCATTTTTGTTACAAATTTCAAAATCTTTTAAACTATTTTTAGACTCTAAAATGGTTAGACGTATAATGGATAAATATAGAAAAACTATTTTGTGTGTTTTTAATCAATAAGTTTAAAATTGTTCTTAACATTCTTACTTTATGGATATGAAATTGTTTTTTTACTAGCATATATTTTTTTTCATCTTGTTATGTCTACTAATAAATGAACATTTGATAATTATATCCATATTTATCTGTTTTAAGAAGAATATGTGAAAATCTTTTAGAAAACAGAGTATTTTTTTTGTATTGTAAGAAAATTTTAAAAATTGGTGTAGGTAGAATGATATTTCTCATGAATCATACTTTTTGGAAATAATCAATTTTAATGCATACAGTTTTTGTCTAATGCTTATTTATGCAATATTCTTAAGCTTCCTGTAAGACTGAAATTATTGCACAATATATAATTAATAAAATCACAGATTTTGTATAATGAGTGATGTTTTAATAATAATTTTTGTCGCTGTTCTATTCAGCAATATTTTTGATTAAAATTGAAAATATTGCTGAATAGTACTGAAAGGTTTCAGCTAACATTTTCTACTATTCTATTATTATTTATTTTTTTTATATATGAATATTTAGAAGTTTCTCTATTTTGAATGATTTTGTAGGTAATTTAAAAATGGGAAAATACTTTCTCTGGTTTGTAATAAAATATTTTTTCTTCAACAACCAGAAACCTCTTAATTTTTTATCATAGTCTTCTACAAAAAAAGTTTTAAATATTTTAAAAATTGGTATTTCTTCTTTGCTTTATTCAATTATTTGAAAATATTGAAAAATTAATAATTTGAAATATTTTATTTTTGATAAAAATATCAAAGTTAAACCAATCATTATCTTGAGTTTTATTTATTATATTGAATATACATTTTAAAATGCCATTCTCAATACATACATACATACATATTCTCAGAAGATTTTTCATCATTTAATGGAGTCAACTTTACCGCAAGTGACTTAATAAATATAGCATTTTAAAATCAACAAAATTTGCATTAATAACACTTTTTAAAAAGAAAAAAACACTAGTCTGAATAGTTTAGTTGTGAGTTATTCTCTTCCATAAGATAAGTCTTTTTGATTTGCCCAAAATATTTTGGAATACATCCAATGTTCTCTAAAGTTCTCATTTTGCCAAGTTAAAGAAAAATAATTTCATATAACTTTTTTTCTCAAACTTTAAAAGTCTACTAGAAAAGCATTTGGTTTAAATCTAATTATTATTTTTGTTTGTCTGATTCAGTTATTTTACATTTCTCTTTTTATATCTTTACCTCTAAAACATATTTTTAGTTTGAAATTTAAATATTATGAATGATGTAAGTCCAATTTTTCTTTTGAGTATTATGGAAAAACTAAAGTTTCTCCATAAGTATCATTATTCATTAGTCCATACTAACATAAAATATATTTCTTGTTTAGATACTAAGTATAGACAAAATCACTTATGTTGGTTAGGCTTCTTTACTTGAAAAATATCTGTTAACTAGCACTTTAAAGAGTATGGTATTTCAAGCTATTTTATTTTCCTTTAAATGTAAAATAGTAAGTCATCAACTTAAAATCAATTGTTTAGTCGATTTGAAAAAAATATTATAAAAAAATTTATCTTTGAATATTCTGGTGATCTCTCATTTTGTTTTTCTTCCAATCCCAGTAATCCTAGAAATATCTATTATTAGCAGTAGGAAAATCAATGATCTTTGATTTTCTCTAACTTTTGTCTAAATTGGTTATTAGATTTTGGGGTAGGATGAATGTGTATTTGAAATATTTTCATGATATTGGTTTTGTTTTATTTATTTTTTAACTTTGATAAAGAAAAAAGAAATTGACAGCTCTTACAACTATATCTGCTGTGTCTTCGGTAATAAAAAAAAAATTATTTTCCTTCATAAAAACTGTGTTAAGAGTTTCTTTTCTTATTTTCTTGTGAAATTTTTCACAGCAAAATTTTGATCCTACATATTTGTACCATGGTACAACTACTTTACTTTTTTATAGTCTTTTTATTTTTTTATTTGTCGAATGGTTTTCATTTATAATTTTCCTATAGATACAAGGTGTGATAATATGACACATTACTTGTTCTATTTACTAGACTATACAGGGTTCTACGTTGCGAGTGAATCACTCACATTTGCGAGTTATTTTTCCAAGTGGCAACTAAAAATAATAAAACACTTTTGGCGACTGTTTTTTCCACTGACAATCTTTCAAATACTGAGTGAAAAAATGTCTTTTCAACCTTTTTTAATATAAAATGAACAAAGTAAAATTCTTTAAACAATGAAAGGTTTAATAGAAGAGAAAATAGAACAATGTACTCTATACCAATAATAATGTTTTATTCATAAGATTAGAGTCAAATAAGATTTCATGGGTTTGGCTAGTAAGTTTTGTATTTGGCTAGTAAAGGTAGTCGATGGTAGAAAGTCAATGATAGAAATGGCAATAGTGAAGAAAAAAATAGCAAATGTTTTATTTCTAGTATTAAAAAGTAAATTTGCAATCCAAAATCTAATTCATTTCAACTTAATTGTAATGATATTATATTTTTGTAAATTATATTTCTTATAAAAAAATCCCGAACAATTTTTGAATTAATTATTTACAAAATGTTGTTTTTCAAATTATTATTTAGATTAATAAAGTAGATCTCCAAAAATATTTCTAAAGAGAGTAAATTGTAGTTGTTGCCAGTTCCCTTTGATCAGGTTTGACTTGGTATATACAAAAACTAGTTTTGTTGTCTAGATTCATCAAACACCAAAGTAATATTAACTGCAAATATATAGCTTTTATTGCCTAAATATTGGCATAAATCATGAATTAGCATAAAAATCAAGCCAAAGAAGACAAAGGTTATGTATGTGCTAGCCCCCATAAAAATCTCATTGACACTGGTCAAATGAAAGGTCAGGTTCTCAAGTAAATATCTTGAACATCTTAGATATCACAACTCATCCAGACATTGAAACAACTCCAGGAAACAAATATGAAAGGTGCCCTCTTTGGATAGTAATGAATGGTGGTGGCGGTGGTTAGTAGTAGTTGTTTTTGTGAAGTATAGTTGAAACCTGGATAAATAAATTATTGCCTAGTTTCTTAAAATAAATGTAGATTTTATTAAACTTGTTTTTGTGATAGAAGAATTTTTTCTGTTCTCCAACAGAAAGAGAAATTTACTTATTTTATTTATTTATTTTTATTTTGCTGTTGATGATCTAAAAGATATTTCTAAGCACAAGTTTTAAGTTGTACTTTCTATGTTGTAGTTGACCTTGTATGTTTTTATTGTTGGAAAGAAAAAATATTTGGCATATGTGCAAGAAGTAGTAATGGTAGATGTTACCCAACTGTTTCATATCCTATTGTCAGAATCAATTTTTTGTACTATTTTATTAGCTGATGAAAATTTATTTTATCAAGTTAGTTTTTAGTAATAAATATTTTGCAGTGAATATGTTTATGTTGTGAATACATTTAAATTTGAGGAATTATTTCTATGTAATTAATGAAAATGTAATTTTACATTTCAATGACAACCTTAATATTTTTTGGAATTTTCAAATATGCTTTCAAAAGTTTGTTGAGGTGAAAGCAAGCTTATAATTTAATTTGATTAGTAAAATTTTATTGAAAATACCATTTGAACTTAGATAAAGAAAAAGCCGTGTTTTGTTTTCAGCTAGCAATGGCCGGCTCCCACTGTGTCCGAGTATTGGGTAAATGTCTTTTCCTTTATCTTCATTGAAGCAAAGAGAGAGGGAAAGGCATCTGATTGCCAGTTGCTGTGAATGTTGTTTTGAGTGGTCATGGCTGTGCGACAGCCACACACACTCACTTGGCCTACTTCACTTGCACTGTGGCTGATGAGGTAGGAGATAGGTGGTGTTTATGATGCAGGTTGCATTGGGCTGCCGGGTTCTTAATTCACTAAGGTCTGCCTTGCTGCCTGCCTGACAGGCGTTCCCTGGCTTTTTGTGTTGCCTTCTAAATGAGTTACTCTCATTGAGTTTGTTAGGTCTCATAGTTTGTTAGGTCTCATCTAACCTGATCTTTGGAATCAGTGTTATCCTTACACATAGACGATTTACTCCCATCCCCCACACCCATTTAAACAAAAAATATTAATGCTTTAAATTGTTTTAATGTTTAAAAATTCAATCTAAACTTATAATTGGACCTTTGCGCGTGTGTGTTTGTTCGTCAATGACGGGCTATGCTGCTAGTATTTAATAATTAGTGGTTGAAACAGTTCAGAAAGATAAATTAATCATTACATTAAGAATAGCTGTCAATATACTGGATTTCCAAAAAAGGTTTATGGAATAAAGAATCATCAAAAATGATTCAAATCTAAATATTTAGAACTTAGTTATTCTATTCAGAGTATTAAAATTTGATCCATAGTCCACTTCATGTAACTTTTAACACTTTTTCATTTTACTTAGCGTTTTGAATATTAAGTTTTGTCAAAAACTATATTTGTAACCTTTTCCGATACCTACAAAAATAGTTTTAGGATATCTTATTCTAGATCTTGGAAAATGAACCTTGAAATGACTTCATCTTTGAATGATTTGTATGACTCTTTAGAAGTCTGTAACTGAAGTCTACATACGAGGGTCATTCCAAAAGTAACGCTTCTTATTTTTATTCCACCCGAATGGACCAGAGGTGATTGCAAATTGCATTGTTGATGGCTGAACTCATGCATTCATGACCTGAAAGTTTCATCTTTCTGTTGCAGATATTGATGGTATGAGGCTCTAAGAAAGCAACCCTTCTTATGGACATGTAACAGAAGCAGAAATGTATCATTGAATTTCTCCATACAGAAAAAAATTGAACCAATCAACATCCACCAGCGCCTATTGAATGTTTATGAAGCCAATGCAGTTAGATGGGTTCATAGATTTGATAGTCGCGACAAAGATAAGAGTGGCAAGCTGGCTCTGGACGCAAAAATGGACAGCCTTGCTCATCACTGCCAATAGTGCATTGAAAATGGTGGTTACTATGCAGAAAAATAAATTCTGGAGCACAGAATATCACTTGTTTTAATGGTACGACTTCCATCTTTGTAGCTCTTCAATTTTGAAAAAATAACTTGCATTACTCTTTGAACGACCCTTGTAGCATTTCATGTCAATAAAAATGAAGTTTATTAGCATACACAAAATGATGACACTGGCCTGAGGGGTAATAAGATATACTTTGTAATTCTAATGCAAAATCTAGGTTATATGATGCAAAAAATTATTATTTGAAAATAATGAACATAATTAAAAAGCTATTACTTCTATTTATGATTTATTTTTCAGATGCTGTATGTACAAGTTATTTACTTATAGAAAGTGTTTTAATAATAACAAATAATTTTGAAATCATACTAATGATAATAATGCAATGTTTAAATTTAGGTGGGCTCTTCAATCTGAAGTTGAAAGATATATGAAAAAGTTCAAATTTGGTTAATTTACTGACAAGATATTGAATGATCACCAGTTTTAACATAAGGGCTATAAATTGGAAAATATGCTGGTTAAATAACCCAGTCTCATTTAAGATGCTAATAGCAATGGCAGTTTTTGTCATGTGAATTATTTAACAAATTTTAGAAAACCTAGTGATTTCTTGTGTCATTAAATAGGGGAGAAACTGGATGGATTCTTCTTGCTATGTGAGCAAAAAGGTGGTTCTAAAATGAAGGTATTTGATAAAAACAAATATATAGTATTTTTTTAAAAGTAATATATTTTAATGTAAAATTTACAATCTAGCAAATCAGTTCAGCATGTTGATTTTCAAAATTATAAGAAAAAACAATTAATGGTCATATCAATATGTATCATGTATATTTATTTTAATTTTCTATTGGAGTACATTATTTACATTAAAATTATCTGAATTGAATTTTGTTGTTAGTTCCTTTTACTGGCTAAAATTTGCTAGTAGTCATTTTACTACCCAATTGAAATGATTTTTAAGGTTGCTAGCCCTGTATTTATTCATCTTTTATTTTTCTTATCTAGCTGTATAATATAAATTAAGGTTATACTAGATGCTACAAGAAAATGTAATGTGCACATTTTTCACCCTCTTTTAGTAATTTTACATTTTGATTTGGTACTGTCATTATTAGGAATAGAAACTATTAGTTTTTACTATATAGTATAATATAATTGCTTTGAAATAACATATTGAATATAGTTTCAGTAAGTGTTACTCATCAATGAATAATTGAATATTTAAACTTTCTTGTATCGCTTATAACTATTCAAAGCTATTTTAAATATTGTGCTTCTTTAAACCACAATCATTTGAATTTGGTTTAAATTTCCTTTAGTTTAGTTTCTGTTTCATTTATAGATTGTGTGTTTTTGTAATTCCAAATGTTGACTCCATAGCAGCTATTTTTCTGGCTTAAAATCAATCAATTAGAAATTCTTCTCCAGGTCTGAAGACCCCCTTATATCAAATTCTAGGTCCCTAAACCCAAAATTAGCAGTGTAGTTTGGTAGAAATTGTTCCACACACATATTCTTACTTATATATGTATATATAGCTAGTTTTGCTTTAAAATCCAAGCATATATATACTAACCTATATTTAACATCTAAATAAGGTACTCTTTTTGATTGTTGTCTATTTTGTTTTTAAATTGTTTACTGATATAAGTATTTACCAGCCTAAGACACACACAATGAATTTTTCTTGCTAATATTTTGCTTAATATAAAGTAAATGTATTACTGAAACTGTTTGATTTTAAGTGTTTTGTTTAATATTGAATAAACCAAGATCTGTCTCTGTTTATTAGAAAATCTGAAATCTCATAATTCCTCTATTCCTTTTAGAAAATGAGAATGAAAATCATAAATGGTTACCAAAGAAATAAACTTGAAGACAAAATGCTTTTTTGCTTCTTTTTCTTTTTTGAAATTTCCAATTAATCTTATCAATGGTGTAAAATTTGGTTAATATATATATATATATTATGATTTAAGAAATGACAAAAATTAGTAATAATTGCTAATAAAAGAATGAAAATAGAATGTGTGTACCCCCCACCACCACCAAAAAAAAATACAAACAAAATGAATAAATATTGTGGTGATTCTCGGTCATAAAAAAGATGCCAAAAAAAAATACTTAAAATCTTTAGATTTTTTGAATGACTGTCCTTAATGTTTTAATAAATCTGGTGTTTTGGTTGAACTTATGAGATCAATAGTCCAAAAACTGTTAATAGCCTGAAATATCAGGCCTCATCCCAGAATAATTGATAAATAGAACTAGAAAAAAAGTTTAATTTTATTGATGTATGAAAACTAATGCTATTTAAAGTAGGATTAAAGTGATTAACAAAAAATAAGTATTATTAACCAGTCTTTATTTACTAATGGTAACTATAACTAAGTTGGATTTAATTTTGGAAATTCAGCAACATGATTTTTTATCTTTAAGAAGTACTAAAGTTTAGACAATGAAATTATTTTCTAGGTTTTTTTACTGTTCTAGTCAAGCTTTGCAATAATCTAATTTGATACATTTATTTCAATGAATTTTCTTATAAGATTTTATTATTCATAAGAAAGATTAATGGATTTTAAAAAGCTTTAAAAACTTTGAGAAAAACTCTAATTATTTACATCAATCAATCAATCCATCCACCAAACATGCTTTCACCAGCGCTTGAAGCATTATTTAAGGTTAGTGTATGTCATTTACTACCTGGAAATGTTCCTTACAGTATGATTTGGTATGAGAAACTTGACCTACAGAAGTTAACAGAAGTCAGTAGAAAATCTATAATTATAAATTTCATGATTAGTCATGTATGGGACTTTTTATCTCTGAAACTGTACTTTATGCACTCTACTAATCTTACTTTTAATTGCACAAGATTTATTGATATTTTGTAGATAGTGTGTTTAACAAGTAGAATAATTGTGGGTTTATTTAGCTTTGCTATTTTTAGCCTATATCTGTTTAATTTTTGACAATGTTATAATAATAGAACATGTAAATTAATTAGAACTAAATAAGATTAATGATTATAGACATTAGGAACATTGGGGAAAAATTTAATTGCATTTCTTTTTTCCAATATTTTCTTTTAGAGAAAAAATTTAATCAAAATGTATTTAAAAAAAAACAAAAAAAACACACACACACACACATATTTACATAAAAAATATTTCATATTTATTTCTAGAAAACACATGCCATCTCTTGAAAAAAAATATTTTAAGTAAGGTTGTGACCCCTTAACAAGGAATACAACATATGTATACACACACACACATATATATATGATTGATTAAATATAACACCATTTATTTTATTGATTAAAATTAAATCCGGAACATTCACCCAGAGACTTTTTGAAGCATTATTTAATAACACATAAATTTGATATTTTTGATAAAAGTTTTAAATACTATTACTATTGTCTGTTATGACCATAAGTTAATTCCTGATCATATGAATTATATGCTTTATATTTCTTTATATCAAACCAGCATTGGCTTCTATTTAAAAAACCTGAAATTAAGCAAGCATCTTTTGATATATTGATTTTTTTAGATCAATTGTTACCTGGTTGCTCATAATTGATGGTTATAATATACTATTTTTAATTTTTTCTCAATATCAAGTATTGATCAATTGGAATGAAAGAAAGGCAGGTGATTTGATCTTTAAATGTTGAGCTAAATCCAATAAATTTATTAAACTAGGAACTATCAAAACAAAAAAAAATTATTATTAAAATATTTAGGAGGCTTTGAAATATATCCTTTCTAAATAAGTTTTAGTTTTTGAAAAATTAGCATATGATAAATCAAAATAATTATCACATTCATTTTTAATCCCTAATACATTTAAAACATTTATTCAAAATAAACCAAAAAATATTAAAATACTAAATTCTTTTTTTTTTGATAACTAATTATGTATCCTTTTTTTGTTAACCTTTGCCTTAAATATATCATCTGGTATTATTTTTCATTTTTAACCTAATTTTTTAGGTACCTATTTTATTAAAAGACCCATTTTGCTAATCCTTTGGGGAATCTAACTTCTTAGTTAAAAGACAAATAAAAAATATTGTTCTAATGATTATATATTTAGAACATAAAAATTATTTCCATAAGAAATATTAATAAGCTTTCATTTTACTAAAATGCTTGGGATGATTACATTGTCTAGACCTAAATTGCTTTTTCGTTTATCTGAATGAAAGAAAAACATGTAAAAAACAGAAAATATTGGAATTTAATATTAGATAGTTTTTTCTTGAACTTATGTGAGCAGATCCTTAGATTTTAAAATCTGTTATATTTAACCTGTATGCATTGATTAAGAATAGCTTGTACTAATTTTATTTATAGGAATTCTTTCTACTGCTTTCACAAGCCACTGATTTTCTATCGTTATTGGTTTGTAAAGAACTTTATTACTGGAGCATGTTCATTTTTTAACTATTTATGGACATTAAAAAGTGCTCTTACTATATAATGATTAAATGCTGTAAAATTTATGATTTAAATATCCAAAAGTATGCAGCTGACTATATTTATTGCAGATTCAAAAACGCAAATAAAATTGGAATTTTTGTATTCTGAATCTGGGGTTAGATGTAGAGTTTACTTAGATTTGTTGAACTATATTATGTAATTAGAGATGTTGTTAGTTTGTAAGAAAGTTATATCTTGTGGTAGGTAGTCACTTTTAACTTGTCCCTGCTTAACTGTTATAAAAAGAAAAATAGCAAGTATGTTATTTTTTTTCTTGGGATCTTAAATGTCCCTAGTTTTTGTTCTCAAGGATTTTCTGCTTTGGTTTACATGCACAAACACATGTAAACATTAATCTTAATATCTAAATAAAGATTTTTGTGGAAAGACTTGATTCCATTAGTGTATGTATTGAAAGATAAGAAAAATTGTGATTCCAATCAATAATGATATTTATCAAAAATAGTGAAATATTTTGTATAGCCATTGAAAAAAATGATTTTTTAAGAAAATAACTTACTGTTTTAGTAAGTTTGGTGAGTGAACAATGATAGCAATAACTATTTGAAATATTTTGTGGTTTTTAATAAATATTAATCATTGGAATTGAAAGTTTTCTAATTTTTTAAATGAACATTTTTTTCATAAGCATCTAGTAACAATATAAAGAAGCATTTCAGTTATTACTTTTCGTTAATACTAGTTAGCTTATTCGGTCTATACTATAATGAAATTGAAGGCTGTTTAGCGATATATAATCAAAACGACTGTATTATTCAAAACAAATATTTTATTAACCCCATAATTTCATATTTCCCAAAGTAGGCCTAAAAAAGATCTGAACACTTTTGAATGCCAAAAAGATTTCAAAAAGATTTTAGTGATAAAATATTACGAAAATGTGTTGATAATTGAGTTCTTTTTTTTGTGTTAAATTTGAAAATCATTGAACATCTGTAAGAAAAAAAACCTTTCAAATTCCTCACTGCTTTGCATTACTCACAGATGCCATAGAACCAAGAAAATTAAGGAACCTTTTCTTAGATAACCATTTTATGCTTCTAATTAAAGCTTGGGGTTCATTTTTAGTTCTTTGATACCTATATAATCTATATTGATATGAAGAGGCCTTGTGCCGAACTTGGGTTGGTGCTCGACCAAGTAAATATCATAATCTATATTGAAGAAATATATAAATTGCACTTTAAGAAGAAAAATTTGGTTGATGATTTTGAATTCTATTTAGTAAAGATATTTGTATTTTTGTTAAAGAGATTTTGTAAAAGCAGGTTTCTTGCAATTAATGTTTGCCATCTCTGTTTTAAAGATTTTTGTAGAGTTTGTTAACATCATTTGCATATCCTGCTTCAATATTTAGTTTATGATAAGTATGGGAAAAGTTTGCATACTTTTGAGTAAGAGTATAAAAATTTGAAAGAAAAATCAAACTGTATAATGTAACTGATTACCCCACATGTGAAATGGTCAATAACTATTTGCTGATAAAAAGAATTAGGGCTAATAGACTTTATTAACTAGTAAGGGTCAGGCGATTCTGGCAGACCTTGCTGGTTGAGAAAATTGTCAATGATGTTTATATTAAAAATATTTTTAGTTTCAATTGAGAATTGATTTGGGGGTTTATAATATTTTTTAATGATACTATGAAAATAAGAGGATCGTTGTTTGGAATGAGTGGTATTAACTCAAAACATGAAATTTAGTGAGGCTTGTTGTGTCTACCAGGATTGTAATGTTGACCTAGGGGTCACACCTTCGTTTGGGGCCTAGCCTGAGATTTGATGCCATGGGAAAAATGAAATCGTTGAAAATCTTGAGTAATTAATGTGCATATGTAGGTGTAGCAATTGACCAATCAGAGAGACTGAGGGAGTGATTTAATTGGAATTGATTGGAAGTCCCAACATATCCTCAACTTACCTTTTTACCTGGGTATAAGAGTCAAGGTAACAGCAATTTTGGGCAGTCTGAACAAATTCTGGAGTGTCCAGGTCGAGTTACGAACTATTCTTCCTGACGACACCACCACCCACCGCCTCTTCACTCTAATGATACAATAGACAACAGACAGACAGAATCGCAATGTTGAAAAATTGATGTTGAGAAAAACACCTTGAAAAGAGCTTAATTGACTTTGATTAACAAACTAGAGTTGGATTGATTTTTTTCAACAATGTATCACTTTTGATGTTGGATCCAATTTACTTCATTGAATGCTACGCTATATGGACTTAGCATTGAATTGATTTTTTATAGTTGTACATAATAACTGGACTGAGTTGAAACTTTTCCAATTGACTACTTTAACAGAATATTATACATTAAATTGGATTTTAATTCTTTTATTGAACTTTGTGACTATATGGAAACTTCAGATATTTACCTAACTATGCAACCGTTACCTACCGAATTTTGAATTACATTTAATTTCAGTCTTCACTTTTGTTTCTGGAATTTTGTAAGATATTTGACTTTCTTTTCAACTTAATACAATTTTTATGAAAACGAAATGAACAACTTTTTGTTTCTTTTAATTGTGAATTATTGAAGTTGAAAGAATGAATGAGTTCACTCAGTTATTTTTTTTTTTTTAGAGAGCAGAAAGGAAGAATTTCGCCCCTACCCAACCAAAGACTGGAGGGCGAACTCAGGGCCTTTTGAAAACAACATTGGGAGGATCTTGACTCCACCCTTTTGGTTATTTAACCCTTGGTTGCTGGCAGAGTAACTGTAGTCCTGTCTGAATGATCAACAAGAATTTTCTTTTTTTGAACTTTGCACTTGAAGAGCCGGGAAGCTTTTTGTTATATTTGGCCAGCCTTGTTCAGGATTTGCACAGCTGGAACTTTTATGTAACAGACGGGGGTCAATTGGTGATCTTCATATTGTTATAATAATATGATTGATTTTTAATCTGAATGTAAAAGAAGTTATTGTAAATAAGATCAAAGAATACTTTAAATTATCTTATAAGTCAAATGAACATCAACTTTGAAACAAAAAACAATGTATAGATTTATGAATTAACCAAATTAGGTTATCATTGTATAACATTTTGTTTTTTTTTACTTGCAGAGAAATTAGCCTTCTGAAACAGCTTAATCACAGGAACATTATCAAGCTGATTGATGTCCTTTATAATGAAGAGAAACAGAAAATGTATCCTTTTTTTTTCATTCATTTAATGTTTTAAAGTATTTTAAAAACTGTATTCTAATCTCATTTTCTCTTTTATAATAACTATCTTAGTATTTACTAATTAATGTCTTGATTTCTTGTTCTAGACTTAGCATTAAAAATTTAATAAGAAATGATCGACTCTTTACTGCTTTCAATTATGAAAAAGCCATAAAACATTGTGATTTTATCAGATGGGTACTTTTAGATTGCAGCATAAACTTGTCGCATCTAATTGATATTATTATTATTATACAAAAAATATATCTTTTATAAAAAAATTGTTTATACATAAAACGTTGTAACTTACTTAAGATATCACATTCATGTTTATAGCAGTAAATAATCCAATATTGCTTAATAAAATTGAATAGAATTTTTTCTAATTTATTGTTTCTTTAGTCCATCTACACTCCATTCTTTATAACATATAGTCATAAAAATACAGTAGCTTTATTTTATTTTTATGCACACAAATTCTTGAAGTATATTACCTTCAGGGTTTTTTTATAGACTTTGAGACCTTCTTGGCTCTTGAAAATGTTTGACCACCAAATGCACAAACTTCAAAGTTAGATGCTACAGTTTGTTTATTTTCCCCCAAAAAGGAAAAGAAAATCAAAATATATTTCTAAAACTTATATAGATGAAGTCATTTCAGTAATTAAAGTTGTGAAAGAGTATAAAAGAGAAAAGAGCTAACTTACATGGATGACAAAATAATGAAAAAGAAACATGGCTATGGTCAGGTTCAGCAATTATAGAAAATCTTGTGAGATTTATTGAGATATAAAAATTTATAACAAAAAAAAAAAAAAAAGAGACAGTTTCTTGTTTATTTTTTAAAATATGGGTGGAGTTTTCTGAAGTTCATTTCAATTCAACATCCAATTCTTTTCATCAAATCTTGCAATGAAGGCCTTGTCCACCATTTTGCATTGCATTTTTTTCCCTGTTTCAGCTACAAGGTTTTCGCTTTTAATCTTCAGAGTACGGCACAATAAAAAATAAACAAATACACAGTAGTCATTATTATAAGAGAGATTATATAAAAAAGTGTTTTAGGCTTTCCTTTTCTATCCATTTGTTTCCAGTACAGATGTATGAAAATGAAGAAATATTTTCCTTAATTGGCATTCTCAGGTATATGATAATGGAGTTTTGTGTTGCTGAGCTACAAGAAATGCTAGAAAATACTCCAGGGAAGAAGTTTCCTGTTTGGCAGGCCCATGGGTATGTAAACTATGAATAACCCATCTGTTATTTTTTTAATCAATCATCTTCCTATAACAGACTTTTTGAATAGATTTATGATTAATAAAAGTTAATATAAAATCTTCCCTGATTGATTTGATGATAAAATATTATCAATATTTTTGGGAAGATTTTATATTAATGAATTCATTTAAAAACATACCTGATGTCACAAAAGTCTTAACTGATTTATCTTTTATAAGTGATTGGCTGAGTAACGATTTCGCTTATTGGATTGAAAGATGTGCTCATGTTGATTACTTTCTCATTCCCCTAACCTAAACTGCTCTGGTGTCTTTCCTTGGAGATACTGAAGCACAATTTTTATTGGTTAAAATCCAAGATGTAATGCTATTTACTGAATGCATTAAAAAGTGATCTGATTTAATTTTTATTGAATATCTGATGATAAAATATGTTGGTTTTTTTTCTAAATCCTTTAAAAAACCAAAAAAAACCCCAACTCTTTCAGCTAATGGAAAAAACAAATTAAAACAAGAGTCTGTAAAATGACTTTATTTTATTGGTGTCTTTATAAAAAAATAAGATAAATTGCAATTCCAATGAACAATAATTGATGAACATATTATAAAGCTAATTAAAAATTAAATAGTGAGGGGAAAAAAATAGAAAAAGTAACAGCAACAATGCTGGAGACATTGGTTCCCGCCAGATCACCGAAGTTAAGCAATGTACAGCCTGTTCAGTGCTAAGGTGGGTGACCAATTAGGAATATCAGATACTGTAGCAGGCTGATCAGTGGTTTGTGGCATGAGCAGTCGCATGCATTGAACTGATAGACCTTCCCTCTTCCCTACCCCCTCCCTCACAACGATTGATCATGCGAACAAAAAAAAATCATCCTTGATTAAATTTATCCCCTGTGGGATGAGGACTGGGAGTATTAGAATACTCTTAAATTGCAAAAACTTTATAACAACAGGAAGACTGATCAAAGCTCGAATGGGTGAGGAGAGGTCTTCCTGCCCAACATCAACAACAACAAAAATCATAAAATTCATCTTCATAATGTAAAAATAAAGTTATCAGATCAAAATCAATTCAATCAAAGATAGACAGCAGAACAATACAAGCACCACTACAATCAGTGTGGACAGAATTACTTTGGAAGAGATAATTTAAAGGAGAGCGACAGAAAAAACCCAAAATAGATGACATTGTTAGCACTTGCTCATTTAACATGATTTTGTTTGGTTTTAAGACTATAAACAAACTTTAATATCTAGGTACTGTTTTTAATTAGTTTGCAAGTGAATAAGTAGTAAGAGCTATTTGAAATATTTTGTTGGTCCCCCGATATTTATTGAGGGGGACTTATGTTTTGAGGCATGTTCGTTCGTTCGCATTTTTCTCTGCAACCATCCGTTCAATTTTTCTGAAATTTTGCATGAAGTTGTAACTTCGGT
>JAYKTE010023219.1:0-15566 GCA_036873565.1 Xipholeptos notoides
GATGTATGAATTATCAAGCCTCATCACAAGGATTGTGAAGGTAACAATGATAAAGATGAAGATAACATTCTGAAAAACAGATGTATGAATTATCAAGCCTCATCACAAGGATTGTGAAGGTAACAATGATAAAGATGAAGATAACATTCTGAAAAATAGATGAACAAATTATCAAGCCTCATGCCAAGGATTAAAAAAAAAACATAGATAAGATTGTAATTGTTTCAATCTTTTCTAGATTTTGTTATAGAGACCAACTTCTCATATACATTCGAGTATTTTTGAAGGTTTTACTATGAGAAATACTTTTTTAGGTTTGTTTCTTCATAGTACTTTTGACAAATTCGCTTCAACTCAAAACAATTTGTCAAATATGTGGTATATTGTATAGGCTTCCTGTCATGATATACAGCCTGGAGCTGTCTCCTTCCTAAGTGTGGGTGATAGCATTATTTAAAGATGGGGGTTTAAACTACACCCAAAGGCAGTAATTACAAAGAATATATTTTTAAAAATTTTAACAAAAAAAAAAAGTTAATCATAAATAATTTAGATGTTTGATGGGAATCCAGCTATTTTTCTAAGAGATCAATTCAGCTATTTTTTGACCAGATCCCAGTTTCCCAAATGTAAACTTACATCATAAAAATCTTGTCCTTGTCGAATGAATTCTTCGGAATCATATTTGGCCAAAACGATTATGATTTTTCGGTTTTGTGAATATTTGATTATTTGGTCTGAGTAAAATTGAGGACTGATTTTGGCTGCTGAATCTCTGAAAGGAAGAAAAAATTAGCATTTTAAGAACAACATACATTTATGAGCAGAGATTTTTTATAAAATGTGTCTAAAACTAAATCTTATAAACCAATGTTCTGCTGACAAACCCAAACTTATATAAATTGAACTCTGTGTGTGTGTGTGTGTATGATTGAAAAAATCAGCTTCCAGAAGGAAGAGCACTGCAATCATTAAGAGTAAAACCGTGAAAATTGTGATCATGAATGCATAACAGTGTCATAGGCCAGTTGTTAGAGAATTTTTTTTGCACAACATAGTGTGCAGGTTTGAATTCCATTTGGTGTTTGGAATGGTGCATATCACTGATGGAATCCAATAAGATTGAAACCACTGTTTGTTGCTATGTTATAAGTTATGCAAGATTTTGGATTTAATCATGTTATAATTTGATTTAGATACATATATATTCTTTGGCTATACCTAAAATTTTCTGAGTTGCATGAAGAAACACCAGGCTAGACTACTATTTTTTTTATTAAGACAGAAAATCTGAAAAATAATAAGTTTTTAAAAATATTCAACCAATTTAACACTTGAAAAGACAAAAAATTAAAAAATTAAACACATTAAATTTCGAATTTCAATGTACGATTTCAAAGAAACCCAGTTGTTTTTGTTTTTTTGGTTTTTATTTTTCTAAAATATTCAATCTTTTCCCAAACCGAAAATATATAATTTTCTGTGTGTTTCTTTCATTTCGGGCCGAATAGGACAAATTTAAAAAGGGTGGGTACGTAAATAAATAAAAAATATATCAATTATGAAAAAAATTTTTACATTGTTATAAAGTTAATTTTTTGCTTAATAATTGGTGAAAATTTCATATTGATTATATAATTGATTTTTGGTAGATTTTTAAAGAAATACTATGTTATGAGAACATGAAAACTGACAACAGCCATGCCTATTCCTACAATAGTTGTTATATCCCAATAAACACTGGTATCTAGAGTTTTCTAACTCTTATAGTCTACTGCATCTTTCATTGTAGTCTAGATCTAGATCAAGAGACAGTAAGGCATTTCATTAATCGATTGGACTAATAAGTCTCAATAGCCGTTAAAGCTTGAGAAATACTTGTATGTATCTAACATTTTCTTATTGTTTTAATTTATTAAATATTTCATGGTGTTCTATATCTAGACGAAGAGACAGTAGGGCTTTTTTGTTAAAACTGCATTGCATCATCCCTATTTACTGAACCAGAGTTATAAATACTAAATTGCTATATTTTTCTTAATAAAAATGTCATTAGTAATTTGTATCATGAGAGTGTGTGTGTGTGTATAAATATCTTAAAAAGACAATCAAACTCAATGCCTTTCCAATATATACCTAAAATGAGGAATTCAAGATACTTACTCTGTCATCTTTAAAAGGTCATTTACATAGGTGGTTACAAGAGGTCGAAGGTCATAGAGTCCACTCACTAAAATGGCACCTAAGAAGAAAACAAATTGACTCATTGAGTGGTTTGGTTTATTTTCTTTATATAACAAATCAATCTCAATCAGTAGCCTCACAAAGTGGAGGACAGGGGGTACAACACTTATAGGGATAGGCGAATAACCTAAGTTCATACCAGAAATTTTAGGAGAGTTGAAGAGGAAATAAAGTTAAAAACACAAATAAATTCTGTAGCATCCTGTGAAAGATCATTCATCAAATTAAAACTTATCAAAACATACCTAAGGAATCCAGTGGGTTAGGATAGGCTTACTAATTTGGCACTTCTTAGCATTGATTTTGACACTTTGATGGAGATGGATTTTGACAGTGTCATTAAAGTTTTTACTCATTGTAAAACACGGAAAATGTTGATGCAATTGTGTAATCTGAAACTTGCAATTCATTCCAAAGATTATTCTTAATAAAAAAATTGCATTTCCATATTTCTTTAATCATAAAGATTAACTAAGTGCAGACACTAAACAAAGCAGTTACAGTATGCAAGGGGACATTGCTGAAACTTTTGACTTGAAATGCTACATAGGCTTGTGAGGGCCCTGATCTCAATGGATTCTTTTTTTCACCAAAATATTTTTCATAATTGTTTTTTTGCATTGTTTAATATAGATAAATTATCCCACATTTTCCTCTTTTTCCTGCTCAATATTTGAGAGGAGGAATTCAGAAATTAGAAGAAGGAGGTAAGACATTTGGCAGAAGTAGTGAATTGAAGAACCTACTCTGGAACCCAAGTAGAACTAAAAGGAACGAGTCACAGTATTCATCATTATGCCACTTAGGTAAATAAATGTTGGGGTGTCACCCTTTAGACTTAGGTAATAAACTGTACCCAAAGTCACTTCATCCAACCAGAGTCTGCTTTCAGCAGTCTGAATTAGAGACTCAGAGAGAGTCGGTCATAACATTTCTTTGTCCTTAAGCTTGAGCGGAGTCCCCACTCAGATAACTTACCTTATCTACCTGTCATAAAATTCTGCTGCCCCCACACCAATCCAAGTGAAAAAAAGAAATAAACAACCTTTCTGTTATTAATGCTATATACCTATGAAGTGTAACATTGTTTAGAAACAGGAAGTGGTAAGGAGTGGCTGAACATTGTCTCTTTGGTTATTCAGTGAGTAATAGACACTCACCATCTTATTGTCAGACTTTGGTTTGTGTTATGGCTGATGGTTAAAGAAATACCACATGGATGTGGATATAAGATTGAAATTATATATAGTGGTAAAATGCAGTTCAAAAAATTAATTAACTGAAAGTACTTTTTATCGAATTTGCTAATTAATTAGATAAGGGAAATATTTGAACTTGCATATTATAATTCACAGAAGTGATTTAGTGAAATACTGATTTCAATAATACCAGAAACAATTACTGACTTCATACATTAATAATATTAACATGATTATGATGAATTATAATAATTAACATTATAGTTCTAGCATGCCATTAATGACTCAATATTGTATTTATGATTTCATATGGTAATAGGTTTAAAAAATTTTGATAAACGTGTGAGAGGAGGGAAGTTGTTTGTTACCTTTGAGTAATGTTGGATCTGCTCCCTCAGCTTGCCAGTCAACCGACAACATAAGAGAAGTGAGATGTGCCCCTGCAGAATGGCCACATATACAGACCCCAGAGAAGTTTCTGGATTCAGCATCTTTGAGCACATAAAGGATCCCGGCTTTTACTTCATCTATCATTTGCTCCATTGTTCCTTTGAAAAAAAAAACAGTAAAGAAATATTTTGAATATTTACCTTAATGCTCATTCAATAAAGAAAAACATTTTTGGCAAATGCTTTTCATTTGTTTGACAACCTGTTAGAAGAACACTATAGCACTCTTTATATAGGGTGTTCCAATAACTAAATAATATTTATCACATTAAAAATATATTGTATACATACATACACACAAATATATAGATACTTTTATAAGTATTTTATGTGTATATATATGAGTACATATTTCTAATGAGATAAATATGTTAACTTCTGTCCAAGTTATTGGAACACCTTATATATATTTATTGTGTCACACACTAATAATTTGGGTAGTTCCACTTGGGGCAGTGGATAGGCAGTTGGACTTCGGAATCATAATATGAGAGTTTGAATCCTAACTGGTCCATTTGCGTTTATAATTGGACTAATACCCTTGAGAAAGCTATGGATTAAATAGTGCATAATATTGTTATTCAAAAAGTTATGAGTGGACAAAAAATGATTCTCAACATTAAATGACCTAAAAAGGCATATGCCGTAAAACAATACAAACAAACAAATACTAATAATTTCATAGAAAATTACATTTAAAAAGATTGAATAGATTTCATTGTTCAATTTCATAGAACAGTCTCTTCCTAACTACTCTGCTAATTTGAAATTTTATATATGGGCTACACTTAGAAAGAAAGAAAGAAAACAAATAACAAAAAAAGGATAAAAGAAGCATCATCCTGACACCTGAGCAAAGGATGGACAATACTTCTAGTATATATATATAAAAGTGACCTATCTGTCTTTCTGAGGAACAGTCTCTACCAAACTACTTTGCCAATTTTTGTTCTAGAGACTTGAAATTTGATATATGAGGTATTTGGACCTAAACATATATAGTTATTCAGGAAAATGGGTCAAAAGTTAGAGAGACTTCAAAAACTCCTCTATACTCTTTACTGTTCAAATATTTTGTGATTAACTCACCTCTTGGTGCAATACTGTAGCCAATTGAATAAAAGACCCCACCGGCATTTGTAATGTTTATTGCAGGAAAGCTTGAGTATTCCAGTCTAGTAAATAAAAATTAAAATGATAATGGTAATTTTTGTTTAACAATGTTCCATGTGTGGTTATTTAATACTGGAAACAATTTTGTCTGTACAACTGTTTTTTGATAATAGATTATTAGAAGAGTAGTTGTATAACTATAGGTAGGATTAAAGGATTCAAACCTTTCCCAAAGGTCTGCACTTGCATACTATGATTCCTAAATCTAAGCATTTAATCATTTCCCTAATAGTCACCATTGGCTATCACTCTTGTCCGAGTATCGGGTTCATGTCACATGCCCCCTATCTTCACCTATGCTTATGTTTAATATGAATTGCTGGTAGAAAAGTTGTGGGCAGAGTCTGTAAGGGAGTGTAGGTGGAAGACAAGGTAATTCCCTTTGCTCTCTTCTTATATTTCTTCGTACCTTGTCATTCTCCCTCCTCCTTTCCTCAAAGTCCGCAGTGCATTGGCGTGTTATTCTCCTCCACGTAATGACTGAACATTCATGGCCTGAAAGTTTCATTTCTCTGTTGCAGATATTGACGGTGTGAGAATCTAATTTTTTATAAATTTTCCATTTTCCTAATTTACTAATATACATACATTTAAGTCTAAACTTATTAGTATATGGAACTTTGTCTCTCTAAGTGTGTGTATATGTCTGTTCTCTATGGACTCCAAAACACTGAACCAATTTTCTTGAAACTTTACTCAGGTGTATGTGTCTGGGAGTGTTCTTAACTAGGTTTTGTGTCAGATAATTATTGGAAATCTATAATAAAAAAAATCAGCTTCTAGAAAGAAGAATGTGGGTAAGATTAAGAAGATTAAGAATAAAACCAAAAATAATTACCATTCTGAACACATAACTGTGTGTCGTGGGCCAATCGTTAAAGTGTTTGTTTTACACCCTGTGGTCTGCAGGTTTGAATCCCACTTGGAGTTTGGAATGTTAACAACATTGCATGTCACTAATGAGATTCAATAAGATTGAAACAGCGGTCTGACATAACATTATATTCTGATTTCAATAAGTATATATTTTTGGCTATACAAAAAATTCTGAGATGCCCGACCAACGCCGAGTTATTCTACTGAGTCAATCAATGAGGTGCTTTTAAGAATATGTCACTTTATTTATATTCTTAATTAGAACTACATGAAGCAAACAAGTGAATGATCATGAAGTTTAACCTGGTTCTGGTTTAATCCCAGACAGGGCTATTTGAGGCACTCATATATGTTACAAAAAGCTACTTTACATGTAACAAACTTTTTTTGTAGCATTGTCTTCCCTTTGCCTTCTACTCTCTGGAAATTACGCTTATTTTTATTAGTTCCAATGTTATGGCTTTTTTAAAGATCAGCAAACTTTAACCGTGTTTTTCTGTTTTTTTTCTTGATGCATATTCCTTATATTTCTCACCACCTCATTTCTTCTAACAAGGAAAAGAAATAAACTTATATTGACTTACCCTAATTCCTGCCAATATCCTCCATGAATGTAGACAAAAGCTGATGAACCTGAGATACAACCAACCAAAAAGCATAAAAAATATCATTGTGTAAATACAAGGTGTCACAAAAGTAAATAAAGACATTTTATTTAGCTAAAATAGCGGAGGGAATAAATACTTAACTTTGAAATTGTAGTACATGACTTTAAACCACTATTGAACCATTATGTTTAGTTTCGGTTGCTTTGGCAGATGGGTTTTGTTAACTCAGGAAGATAAACTCATCTAAGTTTAAGGAAAACCCTGATTCATAAACCTGGGTTGATTTACCTTTTGAGTCCTGGCAGATGGTGCATCTTAAAGGAGAACAAAAAACCTATAGCCTAGTGCCTGAAATGTCTGGGTAACCTGCCATAGAACACATAACTAGAACCTAGCATAAAACTGCAGTTTTGAGCTTGACTGCATAAATGAATACTTAATTTAATGTTGAGTGTTCGGCCATTTATCTTTGAGACAAAAAATTATAAAAAGTAAAAACTCTAATAAAATAAAATAAATAAGAAAAATTAGTCCAAATTTTGAGTATCAGTTTCAGGTGGGAATATAATGCAAGAAATAAATTTCTTCAAGTGACAGTGGTAACCTCAGGCAAAGATTTGTAATAGAGGTATTAATAATAACACTAATGATAATCCAAAAGGTAAATTCCCACAGCAAGCGAGTTACTTCTGTCCAGCAAGATATCAGAAAATAACTGAAGATTCTTGCTTAATCAAGGGAATTATATAATAAAGTTTTTATCAATTTTGTCTTCTGACTGTTTCATTCTCTTCATACCTGGATATAAAATAAATGGTCCAAATCTTAATGGTCTTAACTCTCAATCAGTAAACCAAAAATATTTTCACATTTAGCAATCAAAAATTCACATTTATGTCAGGGTATTTTGCAGCCCCCAGACATGGCCCACCCTTGAAAATATCACTGGCCATATGCCAAATAAGTTATAATGTACTATTTTTATTATTCAATAAATTATTCTCATATTACCTCCAGCTATGGATTAAATAATGCATATTGTGTTACTCAAAAACCTACGTATGGACAAAAGAACATTTAGAAAAAATGATTGTTCTCAGCATTAAATGACCTAAAAAGTTTGATATGCCATAATGCAAAACAAACAAGTGAACAAGCAATAAATTATTGATTTTTTCATCCAAAGTGAATAAAAGAAATTAACATTTCCCTACCTTCTGCAGCATTTTTGCGTCCAAAGATGTCCACTCGATGTAATTCAGCATCTCCAAGCTTAATTCCCAATTCGCAATCAACACAGGCTTTGGCTCGATCGCTTGCTAAGGAAAATGAAGAAGAAATATCACTTGATGTACCTGACATTTTTCGATGAATAATAGTCACAGATGTAAACATCTATTCACTTATAATAGGTAAAAAGTACTTTTTGATTTCCAAGATGTACAATTTTGCATTAATGTACAGGGGAATGAGACCAAGTATAGACAATTTTTAAAGGTGGGTTACTCAATACTTAGAGTTTTTGTGTTCAGTTATTAGTTTTTATCATGGCTAACTTATTTCTACAAGGTGATTAGACTAAGTATAGACAATTTGTAAAGGTGGGTTATATATCTCTTAGAAAGTAATCTTTAAGAATCTTTGTGTTTAGATATTACATTTTATCATGGCAAACACATTTCTATATTCTGAGGATTTAATTTAATGCCAGAACCATTTTGATGAAAAGGGAGATCACACTTGAAATAGGAACCCTGGAATGTGGTTAATTACTAATAGTGGATGACACATTATCAAGCTGATTGATTTACTTTCTCTAGTTATTCTTACGAATTTAGGAATTCAATGTTTAAGTTTAAATTTGTTCTAGCTAGTTTATCCATTAACTAAGAACAAACGAACTTTTCTCAAGGAATTCTGGGACATAATAATATGAAAAAGGTTCCATTTTTTTTCCATAGAACTTTTAAGTCGGCTTATTATCTCTGAAGTTTTCGTTTTTTATAAGGAATTCTTGTTTACTTAAAGCAAAATCCATATCAAACTTACTTCAATTTTCATATTTCTACAAGTGGATGTACTTAGTGTTGCCATTACCTTCATATTTTCTCACTTTTACATATATTTCATGATGGTACACACCATTATGTGTTCTATTTCAGCATGAGGTGTAAGGAACCTTTTTATTTTTCTTATCTGTACATGTATAGAAGTGGGAATACGTGTGCGCGTGTGTGTGTGTATGTGTGTAATAGTCTCTACCAATCAACTCTGTCAATTTTAGTCTAGAGACTTGAAATTTGATATACGGGATATTCAAACAAGGGGAATAATTTTTAAATGTTTATAAGCCAGAAATTTAGCTGCTAAGGAGTCATGGTTGAAAAGTTAAACTGTTGCAGCTCTACTAAATTACTCAGCTAATCTTGGGTCTAAAAGCTTGAAATTTTATATACAGAGTCTTCAGATGTAAGAAACTAATATTAGCTGCTAAGAGGTCAAAAGGTTGGAATCACATAAAACACAGATTAAAATGAACACAAAAGTGTGCATCAAAGTATTCAGACCACTGAAATTTGCATGACATAATTATTCAAACCACTAAAATTTGCATAGCATGATGGCAACTTATATTTCATGAATGATAATTTGAACGGACATCTGGAAGAGTGATTATTGCTTTATGAATATAATGTACAGTACTGCTTTCCTATATAATAGGCTTCCTTAACAACCTTAAGAGTTCTATTCATTAATATACAACGGTTGTTCCAAAAGTAATGCCATCTATTTTTTAACTTTTAACTAAAGAAGCTAGAGCTATGAAGACAGGAGTGGTACCATTAAAATGAGCAACCTTTTGTGACCCAGAATTTTTTTTAACATAGTCACCACCCTTCTTAATTCACTTTTGTCAACAAACAAGGTGGTCCATTTTCACATTCGGAGTGCCCTTTGTCACTCACATCTGTCACTCACATCTCTGTCACCACTCTGAAATTGATGAACCAATCTCCTAACTATGCTAACAACAACTGTATTGGCTTTATAAACATTCAAAAGGAGCCGGTGAATGTTGATCTGTTCAATTTTTTCTTCATGGAGTAATTCAATGATACATATCTGCTTTTGACACATGTCCATGACAGGAGTTGCCTTCTTAGAGAGTTTCACATCATCAATATCTGCAACACAGAGATGAAACTTTCAGGTGATGAATGCATAAGTTCAGTTATCATGACAATGCAATTTGCAACCATCTCTGATCCATTCATGCGGAATAAAAAACATAGGAGGCATTACTTTTGGAACAACCCTCATACATTTCTGTTGGACTTCACAAATATTACCTTCTTTTAAAGTCTTAGTATGAATTGAAACCACATTATCAGGTTTGGTTGCCCACTGACTGGGAGAATATTGCCGGGATAGTTCCTAGAAAACAAGAACAAATACAAAAAGTTAAATGGATAAAAAAATACTTTTTTTTCTGTTACATATCAATCCATGTGGGTCATTTATCTGTGTTGTTGGTCTATTTTATGATATAATTCTAATTTTATGTTTCTATTATTTTACAAAAGGGCTTGGGTTGTTTTTTTAACAACATATCAACCTTTATGGTCATTTAAAATTGTCTGATGCCTGGGGGCAGCGGTCAGCAATTTTTCTGTTAAAATGGTTTTCTTTTTTAAATATATTGTGAGTAGAACAATAGTTGTAGAAGTTGACCCAAAATTGAGAAAAAAAAAAGGATTCATTACTCATTGCCCTTACCCCTGCTCTTATTCCAAAGGATATTATTCTTAAGTAAAGGGACAGAAAAGTCCCTGGAGCTAAAAGTGCTTGGACTTAGGAATCACAGTCTGTGGGTTAAAATTCCAATTTGTCTGTTACATTTTCTTTTGGACTAATGCCTCTGGAATCATTATACAGGAGTTCGAATCCAAGTTGGTCCATTAAATTCACTTTTAGGCAAGTTGTTACATGTTGACTCTACCTTTACCAAAATCACATTTCTGGAAGGGAAATAACATCATAGGGTAGCAAAGTAGTAAAAAGCTTAGACTCTACAATTGTACTATACAAGTTCAAATCCTAGTCAAACACATTTCATTCACTTTCAGTTGCCTCTGGCAGATGAGGTTCATTAACTTGGGAGAGCATCTAGATGTAAGGAAAATACTGATTCCAAAAACCTGGGTAAATGAGATCTGTCAACTTAATGGGAGTAACCAATCAAGGTGATCAACAACACTGTTTACAAAAAGCCTGGAAATATAGTTAGCATGTAAAAGTGTCCTTGTACCAGACTTGGTTTGGTACTCAACTAAATATATATTATAACATCATATAGATAAAGTTTTGCCAATGCATGAATGAAACAGCTAGAGAAAAAAGGATTGGGAATTATAGAACAAGTTAAGTTTGTGTAGAAACAGAAGATAGAAGAAAACCTGTAGAAATATAGAAAAGGAGGCTTGTTCCCTTGACGAATAAAGGAAACCTTTGGGAAATCCCCCAGAAACTAAAACAAAGGCTATTTAACAAAATACCCTTAGGAGAAGTATGAACCAACTCGTAACTTATCCCCCAACCATGGGTTAAAATATCAAATATTCTTACTACTGTTCAAATAAAGATTTGTTCATAGTAGAAAAACAAAACATCAACTGACCAACATCAAAAAGAATGAAAACAGAAATAAATGAAAATTGGAAATATAGAGATTGATACAATAATTTCAATCTATGCAAACTATGAATTGATAATGTCAGTACTTTTTGAATGGTCATTTAAGATGGTTTCATACATGGAAAACCCTTTAGTTGCTAAGAAGTCAAGCTTTATAAAAAATGGGCCATTGTGGGAATGTGAGCCAATAGTGTATGCTGTGTGGAGGTTACATTGGTCATTTGTGGTGTCAATATAACTGCAGTTTGATAAAATAATTTTTGGCTTTCAAAAAATTACAGCAGTTTTCTTAGAATGAAAAAAAATCTTGGAATTACAAAAAACACAAATCAAAATGAGTACAAAAGCACCCCCGGCCAAGCTGGGCAATATTTTTAGTTAACAATAAAGAAAGAAATCTATTAATTTTTATCTATTTGTAACTATAGTGTAATTTTCACAACTGGTTTTGAAAGGAAGTTAGTTATTAATGTTATCGATAAGTTTAAGTTTAAAAATCATTGCCATGACCTTTTCAGTTGAGAGAGAAAAAAAGTCATGACAATGAAATTTACACTTATCAATAACTAGAAGTATTTCCCGGTCTTTCTCGGGTCCAGGGACTTGCTATTAAGGTAGTTAAGGAAACCTAGGAATGTACATTATGTTTTTCAAGCGGTAAATACTCTTTTAAATGTCAATTAAACTTAAAATTGTTGATAGTTAAGTTCTCCACTAAGCAAATTTTGCTGGTCTAAATGCTTTGGTGCTCGCTTTTGTGTTCTTATTAATCTGTGTTTTTTGCTATTCCAAATTTTGACCCTTCAGCAGCTTATTTTCAGGCTCAAAACTGATTTAAAAGTTTTTCCCAGGTTTCAATACTCCAGATATTAAATTTCAAGTCTGTACGTCGAAAAATGACAGACTAGTTCAGTAGAGACCGTTCCACACACACACATGTGCGCACACACATACACACACTCACACACATTCTCACTTTTATTGATACAGATAATCACAATAATACATATAATGATTAGACCCTAGAGACCTGGCGTGGCCTGTTTGTGTTCAGTTAATTTCATTATGAATATCCGCCCTTATTGTTCACTTTCATTCCCTGTGTCAGAGTTAATTCTTTAAAGAAATGGTACAGTTTCAAGGTCTGCAGGGAATGCACAGTATTGAGGTGTGCCACTTTGATGCCATACTGTGCCATTTTTCATTTTCTGAAATGAATTATGCTAGTGTGGTGTAGTGCGCGAGTGCTGTCTGTGTGTGTGCACTCTGCAGAGTGCACTCACTACCGTGCCTATGGATTTAAACTTAAAATCAAAGTCAAAGGGTAGGATAAATATTTGTTTTGGTGTTTTAGCCTGTTTAGCAATTATTTGTCGAAATCCTTGAGATGAGGTATGATGAATAAAAGTACTAATCGGACAATTCTCCTCATCCATTTTCCCTTTTACGAAGGGTGATTATTTGTCCGAAACGTCGTAAAAGAGATAATATTATGGTTGAAAATAGTCCGATTACTTTTAGAATTTTGTTTAGCAATGAAGCACGCCACGACACGGCACTGGCGGCACTGAACAAAACATTGTGGCTTTTTTCCCATTAATTATTCAATCTAGCCGTAAAAGAATGAGGCATTATTCCCGAAATTGATTTGTTTTAGTGATAGCTAAACAAACGGACAGATGAGCCAATTTTTCGATGGAGTCTTGTTAAAAAATATACCAAAAATCATGGAATCATTAATCAAATTGAAATTTTCACCGATTATTCATTGAAGAATGAACTTTAATAGTTTTTTTTTGTTTTATGGCATATCAACCTTAGATCATTCAATGGAGAACAGAGCCGGTCGTGCCTAAGGCCTCCGCAGACCCCGCAATTGCGGGAGGGCCGCAAGCTCCGTAGGGACCACAAGGTTTCTTGGCTTTGTAGATCTAACGATTTAAAAATTTACATATTTATTAGGATTTACTGGAAAACTATTATCATACTTGTATGTTGAAAAACATATCAACCAATTATGTGATTAATCCTAGATGTGTTTGATTAAGCCTTGAGTATTTTGGAGGTACAAATTGCATTTTGTTTGTAGAGGGGCCGCAAGGGGCATTTTGCGTCCGCGATGATTGTAAGCACGACGGCACTGCGGCAACGGCACTGATGGAGAACAATCATTCTTTGATAAACGTTCTTCTTTTTATTGCATAACATAATATGCGTTATTTATTTAATCTATAGGTCAAGGAAGTGTGGGGATTCATACCTTTCCCAGAGGTATTAGTACAAATATGAATGCAAACGGAACGGGCTGGGATTCGAACTTGCGTATTCCGAAGTCTTACTGCCTACCTACTACTCCAAGACTTGACTTCCCCTATAATGGCTTAATTTAATTCTTTTTAAATATTTTTTTCAGGTTTGTTTGTTTCTTATTTGTTTGATTCTTTTTAGATTTTTTAAAAGAAATAACAAAAAAATTAAAATTCCCTATGAAATGAAAAATACACAAGAAAAATGTTGGGGACAATGAAAAGTGAAAATATAACTTAATTAATACTTGAATTTGAATTTAAACGTACCTACCTCGGAATTGAAGCACCTCCATTTTTCGGTGAATAATGTCTCCATATTTAGGGAAGTTTTTCAATGGAAGCGAAAAGATTTTGACAACCGCAAAAATCTTTGAGGATGGCAAAAAAAGACCGCTTCTTCCTAAGTCGTTTTGAAGTAGAATAATGATTTTATTTTGTTCTGTTTTCTCACAACAATCTCTGCATTGCATCAACTGTGTCTGTGTGTGATTGTTGGTTCTCTTTCAAACGAAATAAAACGTGACCCACAATAAACAACAATTTATATTTAATCTCCCCCCTTTACTCTTTTTACTGTTTTATCTCCTTCTTACTTCTTTCCCCTTCCCCTGCATACATTTTTTCCACTCATAATTTTAATTTGTGAATATCAAACTGTTGGATTTAGATAGCTACGGAAGACTCAAATGGTTGGTAACACATACATTTAACAGTAAAGCTGAGTATAAACCGAACTAATATGGACTGAAAATAGAATAAACGCACTTACGTACTTATAATAAAGAATATATTTCATCATCAAATAAATTTGCTGCGTGGTTACTTGTGTGTGCGCCGCCGTGGCTGTGCAGCAGAGAGCTCAAAGCCAAAATTTTACCATTTAGAATTCCTTCTAAACGACCAATAAAATTATTCAATGTCGTGTCAAAGCATTAAAGTTTTGACTTTTAGTTTTCCGTAAAGTGAAAATTCAGATCTTCGGCTTATAGTTATATTCAATAACCCCTTTACTTCGTCCCCGCCCTTCTGTTTTTTTTCCATCTTTTCTCTCTTCGTTTACTTAACTTAATACTGATCCTGATCCTCTCTCTATTGTACCTGTTAATTGAAACCGCATTTATTATCTACCCATCTATACATCCATACATTCACCCATCCTCCTCCCCGTGACTGACGATTAACATTTTATTTGTCACGTGTGAGCTTGGTTTTGTTTTTGTTTTTTTCTCATTCATTCAGTATTATTATATATACCGTCATTCATTAATTTGATTTTTATTGAGCTTTTCAAAATTTATACAGTTCTCGGGTTGGTCTGTTTTATCCACACCATGTTAACTGCTGCTGCTGGGTGCTGCTGCTGCTGCACTCACTGAAGTTTTTTAAAATTCATCTGATCTACTAAAGACATAGTTACGGTTTTTACATCTTTTAACCTTTCCTCTACCCAAAGCGTCTCCTGACACAGATTCCCCAAATGGGGTAATTTGATCCTAACCATTTGATGTTCTTATAAAACATGTAATTATAAGTATCTAAATTGAGAATAATAAATTAAATTTCTATTCTAAAACTTTTAAAGCTTTTACTGCCGCTCTTTCTTCTTTACAGAAGAAGGCCAACCGTCACGACATGTCCGAATGCGAATGAGCCTGCATGCACTGTGCTGTGCACTCCACTGACTGCACTCCCTCCTGTTTTCCATAGTTTGCCACGGTGCGGTGCGGTGCGGTCGGTGTGGTACTGGTGTGCTCCCCTTCTCCTGTCCACTGACTGCGTTTCGAGTTTGACCCCTTAGTAGCTATTTTCCGGATCAAAGCCAAATCAAATTTGTTCCATGGGCCCGAATACCCGATATACCAAATTTCAAGTCTCTATACCAATGATTGTCGGTAAAGAAGTTTGCTTGAAATCATTTCTTAGACAGAAAAACATTAGAGACAGACTCATATGGTCACACAAGGTCATACAAACTCACACACACACGTAAATACACAAGTATACATACACACA
>JAYKTE010023330.1:0-15554 GCA_036873565.1 Xipholeptos notoides
TACCCAGTGGTTTTAACCGCGCCCCCAGACACTAACCTGGGTATTTCCACGTCCCGGCGCAATATACAGTACGTGGTGTTCATAAATGGTCACCCATCTATGTACTGACCAGGCTCAACGTATATATATATATATATATATATATATGAGGGTCGTTTCAAAAGTAATGCCACCTTTTTTTAGAAAGTTGTTTTTTAAGAGTTGAAAAACTACAGAGACTGGAGTGGTACAATTTAAACGAGCGACCTTTTGTGCTCCAGAATGTATTTACTATATAGTCACCAGCATTCTCAATTCACTTTTTCCAGTGAAGAACGCAGTGGTTCATTTTCGCACCTGTAGCCTGCTTTGTCACACACATCTATGTCGCCATTGTGAATGTTTGTTGGTTCAAATTTTTCTGCATGGCATCAAAGACGCATCTGTGCTACTGACGCACGTCCATAACAGGAGATACTTTCTCACAGCGTCAATATCTGCAATGGAGAGATGAACTTTCAGGTGATAAATACGTAAGTTTAGTCATCATAACAATACACTTTGCAACCCCCTATTATTATAGGGGGTTGTAAAGCCAGGCGGGATGAAAAGGAAGCATTACTTTGGAACGATCCTCGTGTATAATCTATGCGTTCTTGATCGTGAGTTGTATGGCATATCATAGTCGTTTTTATCGAGAATTATCATTTATGATAAATGTTCTTCTTTTGTCAACACAGATTCACTATCTAATCCATAGCTGGAGAGTGTGGAGATTCATACCTTTCCCGGGCGTATTAGACCAAATGTGAGTGACAAGGATTCGAACTTGCGTAATAGAATTCCAAAGACCGAAAGCTCATCCACTCTCCCAGTGTCTATACCGTTGTTAAATATTGTTTGTTTGTGTTTAACGGCACATCACCCCTTTTCCTGACATGTTATGCTGATAGCAATCATTTTTGATAAACGTTCTTTTGTCCACATGTAACCTTTTAAATAACCTAGTATGTACTATTTAATCCATAGCTGGGGGAAATCGGGGGATTAATACCTTTTTCATGGATATTAGTCCAAATATGATCACAAACAGAACGAATAGGACTCGAACTCGCATATTAGTATTCCAAAGTCCAATTGCCTATCCACTGCTCCAAGGTGACCTTCCACATTGATAAAGAGAATTTTATTTATTTAATTTTTTTTTCAGAATATTTTTTCTTGTTTTTCTTGCTTTTTGGCAATAATCTTAAATTATGGGTCTCTTTGGTGGTATTTTCTTATTGCCAAACTTTGTTTTTTTTTTTTATAGTCAAAGACCTTTTCATTATATGACAATAGTGATAACGCTGCCAAGCCAAACCCGCCTTTTGACCGAAACTGTTTATATGGAAAATTGGCGGGAACTTAGTTGCAAACCTAACGGCATGTACATATGCCGTAAAACACAAACAAACTATAAGACATCTAAATGATAGTGCCACAACAATTCGCAAAATGAGTTTTTCTCATTCTTTATTTTACTCCTTATGTTATTCTAATCTTACTGTAACAGCCCTTAAATTTTGTTTATTTTATTTATAAGAAGACTTTGACTCATAAGCTTGTTACAATCGTACATGTGTTATATCCTGCATATACAGGCTGTGATACGCTGGGTTAGGTTCCATCTTAAACTTCGTAGGGCTTAGAGGCTTTACATTGTGCTAACGGCAATGCACCTGTTACCAATGTGTCTAAGAACAGTCGCTCAATTAACCTGATTTTGTTTCTAATTGGTTCTTTTTTTTCATATCATGTTACCGCTTTTATGATTTGCACGAAATTCGTCGTCTTTATTAAATTTGCTCATTAAAAACACTTTTATCTTGTTCAAGTTTTGTACACAAAAAGGAGTCCATAACTCAGCGGAGTAAGTTAGGTTGTTTGAGCACAGTAGGCAATTAGACATAGTGTCTTTTTATTTCAAAGGATTTGACAATAATTCATAGATGTCATTAATTTTTCATGGCAGTCAAATTTTGTCACCTTGTAAAGCTGAATAATACCAGACGAAGAATGTAATGTTTGGAGACATTTTTTTCTCGGTGAGAAAAAACACCATGTTTTTAAATTGCTAAAAAAGAAAAATGAAATTAGTCCATGAACTGCGCATAGTGTAAAGCAATGCTTCTTCCAACTAAATAATTCCACAATTATATAAATTTAGATCTTTATATGTAGTAAAACAAAGAAATCAAAATGTAAAATTAAAATATGTAACAAAATCCAGTCTGTTATCAACGATAAAGGCTTCAATATCTTGGAGAAGTTTTCATTTAATTAATCTCCAGATAGAAAAAATTCTGTATGATACGAACCAACGAACCAAATAATTTTATTTTTTTATTTTTTTCCCTTTTTTTTCAATGAGCCGAAGAGAGTTTCGACCATCTTTGCTTTCTTTTCATTTCTCTCTGAAATCAGCACCCCCCATTTCTCCGCATCAACCCATTTTTCACAATGTTTTGCAGGCACAGGTGGCTTGATTAAAATTTCGCCCTCAAAATGACGAAATTAGAATCGGCACGCTTCGCAGAAAACTATAAAAAAATCAGTTATGAAAGATCAATACCGATTTGATCGATCAGCATTTTATCTAATATGAATTGAAAGTTTCTTGATATATATATATATGAGAGAGAGAGAATTACGCTGCTATTTATCTCTCTCTATATATAGATAAATAGCAGAGTTATTCTGTAAGAACATGGCGACTCTCTTCTCTCTTCCCACTCTTTCTCTTACTCACTATATCTGTGTGTATATATCTATCTATCTACATGAGCGTATGTACAATTTTAAGTAGAAATAAAAGGTGTTTCTTTAAAAAAAAAACATGAGATATAAGATTTTATTGAAAATGAAATAATCTCTTCGTTAATTTATTTTGCCATTTTATAAATTTTGTTTAAAATTATTAAGAAATTCTCTCTGAACAGCTATGACACTCGTTAATTTTTACTTAGCTCTCGTAAGCAAAAACATTGTTTAATTGTTCACATTTCGAACTTGTATTTGAAACAAAAGAAATGTATTATTAAATTATAAAAGAAAAAGAAAAAAAAGAACGGTTTCAATTTAATCTATTTCTAATACTATAGGACGGAATAATAGCAATTTCATGTTATTTCTACTCTACCCTGTATATGAAAGGACAGCACTTTGGACAAAGATTTCAATTACACTTAATACCCTCTAGCTTAGGGGTAAAATTGTGTTAATAGTATCATTCAAAGAATATGTTGACCAATGAAAGACATTTATAAAAAAATCAAGGGCGATTCGGTAGAAACGTAGTGAGATAAATAATGAGAATGACGACAATAGTCTGAATAATACTTGTAAAAAAAATTGTATAATCTCTTGAATTTAAATTTTTTTACTCAAAACATCTATATTTAAGCATCCAATGACGTTAGTAAAACATTTATTGGATAGAAATAGATTTCTAGCGATTATTATACAACCCCCACCACCACCACTACTCCATCAGCACTACCACCAATAACAACAATAACAAAAACAAAAAATCGGGATTCTATCGAAAACGTAAAAAAGGTGATTAAATATGTCGACACAATATTTTTCATCGAATTCTATTTTCGAATTGCTTCAAAGTTGATTTTTTCTTTCTATTTTCTATCTCAACAGCATTTCATACTTAGACAGAAAGCTTCAAAATAGAAAGACGTAATGAAATTTATTTCCATGATTGATTACTCACATACATTTGCTTGTTTATGTGTTTGTAAATCAAACAAATACAAAAATATTGTATTTGTTTTCGTTGACAAACACATAAACAAGCAAACTCCTTGACATGTGTGCAAAGGTCGATTTCATTCGAAAATGTTCCTTCGATCACCTACACTGAGGCTGGAAGAAAAACAAAACAAAACAAACAAATGCCAATAGTCCCCTGAAAGTAATAGTATTTTTCCCCAAGTGCGGATGTTGTACATTTATGAAAACATAATTCTAGCAACATAATGTTTGAGAAAACCATCACTGATGGCAGTGAATATTGTCGGAGTGAATAAAAGCTGAATTGCTATTTTGGAAAAAATCTAACCAAGAGTTCAGCATCCAATTTGACAATTAGGATTGTAATGACGAATTAATTGATGCAACTAAATTTCATTTGAAAAAAGTTACGGCAAATTTTCTTAAGATTTTGTACACAACCTTTCCAAACGCCCACCGCTTTTAAAAGCTAATAAAAGTGATTTTGTTTTTCATTGCCAAGACAGACTATGCATTCAGTGCGTTCAAAAACTTACTGTTCACCTATAAAACTATGATTTCAAACTGAAGTAAACTTCACAATAGCTTGAATCAAGGACTTGATTCCACATCAATATGAAGACCTATTTTTTTTTGTTTTTTTAAATCTTGCTTCTGTTTTGGGGTATTGGCTATTAATAAAGAAACAATCTGTGAAAACAGTTTTATGGCGAAACGATTTATGGAAAAATCTGGATTTGTTAAATAGAAAGATTGGTAGAAAAATATACTTTGTGTTGAAATTTTCACAGAGAAAAACATTGTCGGAAAATCTAGTTTGCTTAGAATATTATTCACAAGATTTTCAGGCATAAGTTCAGTCATCATAATATTGCAGTTTGATTGTTTATTTGTTTGTGTTTTACGGCATATCAATATTTTTAGGCCATTTAATGCCTATAGTAGTCATTTCTGATAAACGTTCTTTTGTACACACGTAGTTTTTAAAACACATAGTATGCAATATTTAATCCATAACCGGAGGGAATGTGAGGATTCACACCTTTTCCAAGGATATTAGACCAAATGTGAACCTAAACAGAATGACTGGGATTCGAACTCACCTATTACGATTCCGAAGTCCGACTGGCTATCCACTGCTCCATGTGGACCTCCCTGATGCAATTTTCCATCCCCTCTGATCCATTCAAGCGAAATAAAAAGAAAATAGGACAAATTACTTTTGAAACGACTCCCGTATTAATGTTTTTACTACTTATTATTGGGAAAGTCCATTGGGCCAGCGGATAAGCAGTCGGAATCGTAGTACGCGAGTTCGAATCCCAGTCGTTCCTTTCCGTTCGTATTTGGATTAATCCCTTGGGAACGGTATAAATCCCCACATTCCCCCCAGTTATAGATTAAATAGTGCATATTGTATTATTACAAAAATAAGTGTGGAAAAAAGAACGTTTATCAAAAATGATTGCTCTCGGCATTAAATGACCTAAAAGGTTGATATGCCATAATGCGCAAACAAACAAACAAACAAACAAACTACTTTTTATTTTATTGGTGAAAAGTGCTGTCTTCCAAACTTCGCTCTTATTTTTTATTTTATTTGACCTGGTGACACATTAATCTAAGCAAATATCTCCGTTACTTAACATATTTCTAATATCTTATTTGGGTCATCTCCAAGCAATGAGAACAACTATCTGAACTGAGTCAAAGAATTATATAAATAGCAAAGTTACGGAGGGTTTTTTTTTCGTTTTTTTTTTCACTCAGACAAATGTGATTGACCTTGAATTTTTCTACTTGATAACAACACTTCAATGGCTGACACTAAAAACAAACAAAATCATGTTCTTATAGTTTTTAACTACTAAAATCTTTTGTAAATATAGAAGATAATTCTGTCAATTGTCCTTTAAAATTATTTCTTTTACATTATCTAATATTCAGACATATTTCATTAAAAAGAATTTTAATTTTCCTTTTTAATATTTTTTATTCAATTTTTTCTTGTTTTCTAACAAGAAACTTTGTTGCTGGGTCGAGTGTCTTAATATAATTTCCAAGCTTTCGGCCTTCCTTGACCATCCTCAGGGATCGACATTTTTGTCAGTTACATTCTAGTTTTAATTGTGTTTTGATCTGATATGTTTATTTTGTTGTAGTTAAGATGTATTTTCTCCTTGTGTGTTAACTACAACAACAAAACGTGGTCGTTCTGCTATACTCATTACAAAGTGCCCAGCTAGTCTTCCTTCGAACGGAGAGAAGGGCTTTCGCTTACCGCTTATAATAATGAAAGCAGACATCTATATATATATATATATATATAAAGTAGTAGCGTTCGCGCGTACAACTCTCTTACAGCCCAAACCCGTATCATGACCAAACTTGCCAGAATGACGGTCTCAAACCGATGGATGGTACACACAAAATTTCAAGGTTAAAGGTTATCAAGGTCAAAACCTATCAAGGTCAAAACCTATAGATGTATGACACTACTGTTTTTAGTGTTATGAGTTGACTGGTGTAATTACTCATATCTTTAATTATATAAATTAGAAAATAAATTAATTAATAATGAAAATAATTGATTTTGAAATTTCTGAAACTTTTTAAATTTTGAGTAGTAACGATTTTTTTTAAATCAGTGTAAAAGAATATGTAAGCTGACAATTGCAAATGCGCTGTAAAACACAGGCCAGGTTGACCTTTCAAACTTTCCAAAACCAAAACAATCTTAAGAAGATGTAGAGTGTCATAAGGAAAACAAAACAATAATGTCGAACAATGACAAGTATACTGGGTCAGCATGACCCGGTCATAGAGTGCAACGTTCGGCACAAGGCCTTGGAGGCAGTCCAAGAAATTAGAGCCTAGATTATTAATTACGGCACTAGCCATTGGCTGGTCTAGAATGACCAATCAAATACAAACTAAGGAGAAGGGTGTTTTCCTGTTATCCCCAAGCTATGGTTATAGCGCTAAATCTATTGGCTACTCCAGGATTGAACAATCGGAATTGAGTCCGTTAGAGGGCCGTTCCATCTTTCCCTCCTCCGTTTTCGTGGCGTAAAATCATTGGTTAACAGTTCTGACCAATCAGAAAGCGCATTTGTCGACATTTTGCTGAAGAAACACCAATTGAGAAATTGAGTTGGTTTGCTTTCCACAATCAAGAACCAAGAACTAAGTCCCTTGCCGATAATTCTGCCATTTTTGATAACCATATTCTTCCCGTATCCCTGGTATTCGAAATTATTTTATCCAAGTTCTTTTTACATTTGATTGTAACACCGACGTGTAACAATAAACCTTGTTATTGTTTTCAAATCGCTGTTTTCCCTTTTTCTTCAAGTTGCTGGACCCTTTTTTTCTTAGAAACCTCAACCACAACTACTGAAGCTTCTTTTTGAAGTCTTCTTTTGTGAGATCTTTATCTCTTAACTTTGACCGTCCAAAATAACGCTGCAAAAAACAATGTGATTGATTATTAAGGACCCTTTTTCTTGGGATGCATTCTTTTGAAAAATTTAAGATAATACTTTCAAAGCTTTACGCAAAGCGCGGGTATCTTTGCTAGTTAAATATGTGTGTGTGTGTGATTTTGTGTCTTCGTGTGTGTAGTGTGTGTGTGTGCTTCTTTGTGTTTTCGTGTATCTCCGTATGTGTGTGTGTTCGTGAGTACCCGTGATGGTCTGGGGAAGCTACTTGGATGTACGCACAGACCGCTATACGTTAGATGATTGCACACTGACAGCTATTAGATATCGGGATGAAATTCTTGGGCCAATTGTCAGAACCTACTTTGGTGCAGTAGAACCTGAGTTTTTCCTGGTACAGGACTTGGCTTTCCATAAATTTCCATTTTCTTATTTTCAATTTCATTAAATTTGATGTTGGTCAGTTGAATTATATCGAACACATGATGATGCATGCCATTTAAGACCTTGAAACAACTTTGGGCATCTCGGCTAATCTATAGTGTGTGTGTGTGTGTGTACAATGAGTCTCTAAAAGATGGGAGTTTTCCCTTCTCAATTTTTGGTCTGCAGACTTGAAATTGGCATAAAGGTTATTTAAACCGGCGACAAGCTTTTCAATTGTTTTTTTTACCAGAAATTTAGCTATTAAGGTGTTAAAGTTGAATAATTGAACATTTGCAGTCTCTACCAAACTATTCTGCTAATTTGCGATTTAAATACACGAAGTTTGATGTATAGATCTGGGGACCTCTTTCTAATTGGTTTTGAGCCGGAAAAATAGCTTCTAATGGGTCAAATTTTGGAATTACAAATAACACAAATCAAAATGAACATCAAAGCATTCAGACCACTAAAATTTGCATATGTACGGTGCTGCTTTCCTATATAGTAGGCTTCCTTAACTACCTTAGTGGCAAGTCTCCAGCGCCCAAGCAAAGCCGGGTAATAATACTTCAAGTAATAATAATAAAAATAAATCTTTATTATATAAAAAAAGATATCGGTTGTTATAAATTCCCAAAATGACTTTTGTGACAGCCTGTCGGATCGAGCCCGAAAATTAATTATGCGATGATGTTCACTGATTTTGACAAAATAGGATTACTTTGTTATGCAAAGAGGCATCAACTGTCATCGTCGAAAAATAAAAAATGGTTTATAAGAAAGAAAAGAAAAGGAAAAAGAAAAGAAAAAAGGGAAAAGAAAAGGAAAAAGAAAAAAGGGGAAAGAAGTGAATGAAATCAACAACTTTTTTTGCAGCTCGAGCGGAACAAAAATAAAAATAAAGTTAAACACAATAATAAAATTTGCCATAAACGCATACACCCCCACACCTGTCTCCAAACACACACACGTGCGCACACACACACATGCGCACAATTTTCTTTGGTGTGGTAGACATTTATTCTGATTTCTTTATTTGTGTGATTTTTCTGATATGAGTTTCTCTATCGAATTTTCGGGCTCTAGTCTCCCAAACGTGTCGGCTGATGAACCCCTTCAGCCTTATTCAGAGGATCGATCCTTGGAATCTCCTCGTCGCAAACAAAAATTGGATACACAAAATATCAAGCCTCATTTTAAGAATACCGAAAACATTTCTGGGATGAGGTTTGATAAGTATTGTTTGGATTAATCGGACTTTTATTCGAATCCTAAATGCTATATACACAAAGATTGTTTAGTTGTTAGAATGTTAAAGGTAGAGACTGGAAAATGATTTGTGTTTGGTTATTCGGATTTTTAGTCTCATCTGGATTGTTATAAATAACATACATAACAACAAAAGAGCATAACATTCCGGATAATCTAAATAATACTAATTATCAAGCCTCGTTTCATAAGTTCATTCCCTCAAATAAAGACATATTGTGTAAATAACAATGAATGTCTGAGTAAAAATCTACTTAATCTTAATAAAACAAAAAGTCAAGCCAGATCTAAGAAATTCTAGAAGATAAAGCAACATTGTTGTTGTCGCCCTGAGAAAGGGTCCGTAAGAAAGACTCACACAACGGGTTTAGGTAAGTAGACTATTTATTGAAAGATGAAAGTGAATAAAAACGTAAGGTTCGTCGTTAATTCCGACTACAAGGTTAGACAGTTCATAGTCTCACGCCGTAACGTGATCTATTTCCCTGTTAGACTCAGGATTAATATAGAGATTGGTAGAGTCCATAGGAGGTGAAATGGTTAAACCCCTGTAACAATTGTATATATCATAATAATGTTTGTTTGTTTGGTTTTACGGCATATCAACTATTTTTGGACAGTTAATGCTGTGAACAATCATTTTTGAGAAACGTTCTTTTTTGTCCACATCTAAAAAAACAAACAAAATATGCACTATTTAACCCATAGCTGGAGAATGTGGGGATTCATACCTTTTCCAAGGTTATTAGTGCAAGTTTGAACGTAATTGTAACGACTGGGATTCAAACTTCGAAGTCAGCCTGCCTATCCACTCTCCCAAGTGGACTTCCCCATATCATAATGACGATAGAAATAAAAGTTTGAATAATCTAAATAATACTCTTTGTCAAGAGTTATTTTCATAAATGTCCTCAAATAAAGAATCACTGTGTTTATAACAATGAAGATAATAATAAATATCAAAATCATTTAAATAATACTATTTTTTTTTAGAATATGTTTTCCTTGTTTTATAATCGTTGACAGCGGATATAAGTAAACAGCCCTGAATTTTATCAGTGAAATCTTTCTGAGCTTTTGTGCCTTCTTCTCGCTAATCCTTTTGTTTGTCTCTACTGAACAATGTTTGGTGTCAGATTTGATCAAATGTCAGATAAAAGGACCCACTTCCTCTCAAACATTTTCAAGATTCGGCTCTATCGAAATAAATTAGTTGTTGATCGTTTTATTTTAGCATTAGAAATATTACCTGGCCTTGCTTGCCCATTGCTTTCATGCTCCTTTTGTGCTCATTTTGATGTGCGCTTTTTCTAATTCCAAGATTTTTTTCTTTCCAATGAAACTGCCGTAAGATTTTTGAAAACCGAAAATTATTTTATTAAACTGCGGTTATATTGAAACTCCAATAATCAACTTGGCCCGCACAAAATGAGCGTTAGGAACCCACAACGATTCTATTTTGACCCTCTGACAAATATTTTTCCGGGTCAAAACCAAATCGAATTTTACAGATATTATTCGGACTATTGTTTTCATCCTTATTATTCTCTGTCTCGCCACATTTCAACCGAATTACTCTTCTTTCTTTTTCATGTGATCTAAATTGTTGACTCATATTGTTTTTTTATCTATCTTTTTTCTGAAATTTAGCTTTGTGTTTTTTTTTAAATGATTGATTTGTTTTTGTTGTCAATAGTCTTTTTTTAGTAAGTTTTTCTCGTGTTTTAATGTGTGTTTATGTTCTTCTTGTATTATTAAATTTTCCACGTGTATTAAATGTGTTTATGTTTTTCGTGTACTATTCTATTTGTAAATATTTAATGTAATTCTATTTAATATATTTTTGTTATGTCATAAATATTATCTATTTTTACTTGTGATTATTAACTATTTATTACTAATATTTTGTTCTATATATCATGCCTCATCTCGAGGATTCCGAAAAATGACAAACTGAATTTGTTACACAGGTCCAAATATCCTATAAATCAAATTCAAAATTTTAAGCCGAAAACTGGCAAATTATTTTGGTAGACAAACACAGACAAATAGACATCAACAGACAGACACAAAAGGTCACTTTTATATATGTATATAAGATAAGATTAGCACCTCTGTTTATGAAAAAAATCATTTGATTTCAGATTCAGGGTCTATAAACAAGCTTAAAAAAAAAAAAAAATTCGTCTGGTTTTTATAATTACAGGGATTCGGCTACTACAGTGCAGTTTCTAATTAATCCTGTTAAACTTGGGGTTCAGCGCACTAAGTTTAATTTAGTTTGTTTTTACGGCATATTAACAATTTCTGTCATTTAATGCCGAAAACAGTATTTTTTATAAATTTTTTTTGTCAAGACATAGTTTTAAATAATACCAGATGTATTGTGTAATCCATAGTTGGGATTAATTTAAGGGTGTATATATTTCCTAGGGGTATAGCTTTGAATGCAAATCAGAATTGACTTGGATTTGAACTCATGTATTATGATTCCAAGTCTGAGTGCATATCCACTGTCTCAATTAGACTTCTTTGGACTTGAGTTTAAGATGATTTTTTTAAATGTAAGCATAAACAATCAAAAAAGAGGCTTGGTTAAAAATACAGAAATATTTGTTGAAATGTAACGTTATTTGTACAACCTTTTTCCGACTGTTGTCCTCATCCTTACCATTGTTGCAACGTTATTATTAGGTTCTTAAAAAACACACTTTTTCGCCCTTTTCTACATCGTTTTTCTCGAGTTAGTTATCTTGGTGGGTTATTCTTGGCTGTAGCTTTGATTTGGAATAGTACGTTAAGAAAACGAACCAAGAAACACTAAAACTTGTTGATCATCGTTGATTTATTATTAAACATCAACTGCTTTATTTTTGACATTATTTATAGGCTGTGGGCTCAAAGGTCACTCTAGATTTTTCATTCAGTAACCCACACTGAAAGTGGAAGTAATAAAAAAATAGGCAAACGAATGCCAATTCTACCCTGGACACCATCCTATTTTTCTCCAAGCGCAGATGTTGCACATTTGTAGGAATTTATTTTTAAAAGCACAATATTTAATAAAACCATCATATATTGCAGAAAATATTCTCGAAGTGAGTAAAAAGCCACCCAAAATTTCAGCATCCAAGTTGTAGATTAAAATTGAAATAACAAATTAATTAATGCAACCAAATTTCGCTCGGGAAAGTAACGAAAAATTTCTCATGATTTTATACACAATGTTCTAAAAAATACTCTCACCTCTTGCACAGGTCATGAGCACGTAAAACTAGCTTTAAGTCTAACTTGGTTTGGTGCTCGACCAAGTAGATATCCTCTTATGCAGATCATTAAAAGTGATTTTGTTGCCAGTGACAAGGCAGCCTATTACGCGTAAATTGAGTATCGTTATTCTCAAGTGGAGGTCGATGGTGGTTAAGGCATGACAGAGCCTGTTCCTAAACATGATTGAAAACAGACAATTACAAGATTTGCCTAAGCTGCAAACAATATTAAAACTTTATTGTTGGTATTAAGATCACGAATTTTAAAGTAAGGAATTAAAACCAAATAATTTATAGCATTTAGCGGTAGTTTTTAATTTTTCATTCTGTATATTAATACGTTAGGACATATGTAATTCACAAATCCTCATCACAAACAGTAATAAGAGAAAAAGAAATCACCCTACTTTGACGACACTTTACTGCGGAGATAATCAAGTGGAAAAAACTGGTTGTTTGAAAACTTAAGGTTTCAAATTGTCTTTTTGTATATTTTGTTTTATATCTAAAAAAGTAAAGTTATTAAGAGGATTTATTATTGTGTAAGTTTTAGAAAACGTAAAATAATTTTTATACAATCTCTAATTATTATCCGAATTTCCATGGGGAAATGGCCATGGGGAAATCTGCTTTAGACAGTGGATTAGCATTCAAACATGCAGTCGTAATACGAGAGTTCGAATTCCGGTCGTTCCGTTTCGTTCACAATTGGGCTAATACCCTTTGGAAAGGTGTGAACCCCCATACTCCATACAGCTATGGATTAAATAGTATAACTTGTGCAATTCAAAACAATGTGATGGCAAAAAAACTAAAAAACGATGGTTAAAAAAATGATCGTTTTCGGCATTAGATGACCGGAAAGTTTGATATGACGTAAATCAAATCAATCAATCAATCAATCAATCAATCTACGGGTTCTGCTAGTTCTTAATGATTCTATGATAAAGTCATTAAAACCATATAAAACGAGGTCATCTTTAATGATTTACGTTGACCTTGATGAATGACTCCAAATCCTATCTTTTTACACTGTTATATTAACAACTTACTTCTTGGTTGATTGACTATTAACTTACCCACACTTTGCTGAAATGTTAGGGTTCACTGGCTCAGATGCACTAGAACTGTGTAAATCATCATCATTAATTATAGAAAGTGATAACGTTAAAGTTATTTGGTGTCGCCGAGAAAGACAAATGGTTTTATCTGAAACAATACAAAAACATTCAAAATAGGAATGTAATTACTATGAAGCTTGAAAAAAGGCTTAATTAAAAAGTGAACAATAATCTCCATGGTAACAAGGTTTTGGTCATTATGTCTTGGACGGTTAATAGGTTTCAGAAGTCAATATTTTACTAGCATCAACTTTGTTGGTAACTGTGAAATATTCCAATCAATCAAACAGATTGGCAGTTGCTGAACCCGAATACATGGCAGCCTTTTGTTGTTAGGAAGGAAATTCAATGAAGAAGGGACTTTTTTTTTCGGGAAAAAGACCAACACTTTATTTTCAGTATTAAAAGACAAAATCTAAACTGTTTCAAATAAATTACCTGGTTTTATTTTAATATAACTAGTTCTGAACAGAAAAAGAAGTTTTGACTTCATGTGTATTTACAAACACACACACATACATATATATATAATGGAATCTATGTTCCAACAGTATTATAAATGAAATAACCCGTGTTATTTTTTAAATAACGTCAAAAAATAATCTGGAAATTAGCATATAGACCTAGTTCACCTTTATTAGAAATATATATATATATCCTAACTTGACCCCGGCGCCGGACGGCCACTCATCCTCTTTCCCCCGAGCCGATATAGCTCTAAGGCCGAAAATCGTCATCTGTCCTCATCCTGGGTCTGAGGACGACTCCTCAAAAATCAAGAATTTAACTAAAAATCTCTAATTTTTAAAATCAAAACAATTAACTTATTTTCTAGTTTTCCAAAACAAATCCTAACTAACTTAACGACATATAAACTGTCCTCGCCTACGTGCAAATGTCAAAGCAATACATCACATGCAAAACTAGACTATGGGAATCTTTAAATCTTATCAACTTAAACTAAATTTCTTATTTTTCATCGCATATCTTCATTAGCTAACAATATGCTACGTTACAGTTATTAGGAAAAGAATACGGTTTACTTCACTTTCACGTGAGTGTGTGTATTATACATACATACATACACAGACACACACACACATATATATTAGCAATGCTTTTCTTTCTTAAAATAAAACTATATATTATCTAGTTCTATTCTACACTTTACTGACTTTATAGAGATTTGTTGATTTTTCGTGAATATATTTTTTAGTTTTTAGCAACATCTTTGTTTGAACTCGTTAATACAAATATTTATGAATAAATAAAGAGATAGATTGATACATGACAATATTAAACTCACATACACACACAGAGAAAGAGAGAGAGGTGCATAAACATACTTCCTAATGTAACTTCTTGCAAGTTTCTGTATCGGGCTTTTTATGAAATTCCTGTTGAGACTTGTCTAATAATGATTAGTTGGGATACAATCTTTGTAGGCTTATGCCATTATGAAATATGCGTTGTGCTTATGATGCAATCAATCAATCATCACTGGTTTTGGACTTTGTCTGTAGTCTTGATTGTGCCTCACTTTGGAAACAAATTTACATTACTACGCAACTTCATATATCAACATACGCACCACAAACATAAATAGCCTTTAAATATCATCATCTGTTGTTTTTCAATAACGCACGCGCACGTACGCATATACAAGTATATACCTATAAGTGTACGCTATATACTCGATCGAGCACCAAACTAAGTTAGGCACAAGGCCAGTTTTACGTGCTCGTAAATTTTCCGGACTTTTTTTGAATCAGTGTTATCCTTACACCCAGATGAGTTACTCGCCCGAGCTAACAAGCCATCTCTGCGAGACAACTGAAAGTGAATGCAATGGTTTTAACTGGGATTCGAATTGGTATGATACGATTCCAAAGTCCAAGCATTACCACTACTCTAACTTCCCTGCCTAAACGTATAAGTGTATAGATAAGCTATTGAATTTATGTCTGGTTTATACGGTGTTTCATACTTTGCTAGACTACCCACGGTACTTTGGGTCACAGCTACGACAGAATTTCATCCCTGTTGTATTTCATGTCAAATTTATCTAATACTTCATATATCCATCTGAAATAGCCTCTCCACGATACATTGGGTCAGAACTACATTATGATTTTGACCCCCGTTGTGTTCTTCGTCTAACTTATTTGATACTTCATATATCTGTGGGTTTATTTGTGTTTTACGGCATATCAACCATTTTAGGTCATTAAATGCCTAGAACAATCATTTTTGGTAAACATTAG
>JAYKTE010023441.1:0-25211 GCA_036873565.1 Xipholeptos notoides
ACACACACACACACACACACACACACACACACACACACACACACACACACACACACACACACACACACACACACAGCTGATAGTGCGGGTCCACAACGATCTAATTTTTCAAGTTGGACCCCTTAGAAGCTATTTTTGGCTCAAAACCAAACCAATTTGTTCTGCAAGTCAAAATACCCCATATATCAAATTTTAAATCTCAAACTAGTTTGGTAGAGACCGTTCCTATGGTAGACACACACATAAGGTCATTTATATAAGATTGCTAGAGTAGCATGATCAGATTTCTTCATGACAAAAAATTGGAGTTGATGAAAATAATATGGTTATTTAAAAAGTGGCAAAGCAAAACAGAAATATATACCCACTCATTCAATTTGACACCAAATAATTATTTCATTCATTCCTATAATGAACTGTGTTGCATTATTTTTTGTTTAATGGAAAGGGTGTGTTCGTCAAGATTTGGACAATTACATTATTACCCAGACATGAGAGCAAAGAACCAATCAGAAAACAGTAACCATCATGTACATTATTTAATTCCGTTAAATTTCTAATTGTTTTCTTACTGCCTTACTGGGTTAAAGTAAATCTGTTTTGTCTATTCATTAACTTTAAATTTAACAAAAATAAAGATAATAACTATAGTCCGCATAATAAATATACAAAGATAAAACTTTAGCAAATGATTCAATCATCCCTCCCATACGCCTGATATAACTTGGATTTGCTTATAACAGTTTTATCATGGATCCCAAATTATTACAATATATTTAAGGCATTTACGGCCACCAACAGCTTTCTACTATGTTCAGTCATAAAACCAAATAATACTTTTACTTCAAAGCTGACCATAGGAAAGGATTTATATCCTTGAACAACAGTGTAGAAATCTGCTTTGCCATACTAAATCTGCCTTGCCAAAAGTGTGGGAAAGCATATTTGTTATAACACGGTCACTATTAATTATACCGGGTCTGCAGTGTGTAACTTACTTCCTTTGGCCTTTTAATTTGGCAACATTAAAGTAAATTATTGCATAAATATAAACTTACTAAAAAGGTTAGATTGGCCTTTTTATTGACTTTTTATTGACTTAAAAATAAGCTTCCATTTTTCTCATATGATGGCATAATGGAAGTGATATTTTTTGATGATGGGGAATGATAAAAAAACTTTTTTCTTTTTTTGAATATTGAATTGTAAATGAATGTTATTATTGCTTTACAATAAATAACAGAATGAATTTGATACTTTGTGACAGCTGTAATTTAATTATTCATATAAGATACTTGCTATATTTAAACTAGTGTACAAATGCAGGGTACTATAAAGTGAATAAACCTGTTTGATAGGGCTTCCTGCTTTCTAAATAAAAGACTCTGTAATCAAGAGAGACAGTAAATAGTAAGCAATTTTTTTAATGTTCCAAAATGATCTTATTACCAACAAAGTACTTTGATTTAGAAGTTTCTACACAAAGATAGATTGAGATTTTTAATAAATAATTTTATTGTGCTGAAGCACTTTTCAGAGGTGATGTATATGTTGCTTGGAGCCTTATGTATTCAAGTTTATATCAAAATGTAGCTTATCAATATCTCTTTCCATTAGTTAGAAATTTGGGGACTTGATAACACAAAAATTCACCAATAATTGTTCCTCAGTACCTGTGGCATTGACAATATAGGTGATAAATTTCTACAGTTTTAAGTGGGAAGTATAAAATTTGTGTCTGCTTAGAGAACCGCTGGATAATCATAATGTTACTAGTGTATATGCCCATTCAAAATAAAAAGTTTTAAAATTAATTTAATAAATCTAACCTTTAAATATTACTTTTTTTCACATAAATCAATTCAAACTAAATTTTATACATTAATTAACAAAACAAACTAATGTATATGCCTGTTAAAAATAGTGGGTTTTGAAAATAATTTAATAAATTTTACTTATAAATATTGCATTCTATTTGTTTTTTACATATAATTCATTTCAAACTAAATTGTATACATTAATTAACTAAACAAACTTTTTCAAATAATTATTCAACTCAGTTATCAACAATCCAGTTTGTATGCCTGTTTTTTAATGATTAAGTGCAAAAAATAAATGTAAAATATGTATGCTACCAATGGGTCAGTTGTTAGAGCTTTAGAAAATTAAGATAAAAATAATGAGGGCAATCAGACATCGATGGAGCTATATGTTTTAGCCTTTGATCTTCAGAGTATAGCACAATAAATTTATATAATACAAATACATAACTGTCTAGATAGTATAGATATGTCATATTTGGGTTTGTTGTGTTAAAGGCATATCAAACTTCTTGGTCATTTAATGCCGAGAATTAATAATTTTTGGTAAATGTTCTTTCATGTTCTCAAAATAATGCAATATGTGCTATCATAGCTGAAGTGAATAAGGACATTCATAGCTTTTGCAAGTAATGGAACAACTTAGATTTGAGCTTGCAGATTAGGATTCTAAAGTCCAAGCACTTAACCACAGTAACATGAGGCTTTAATTAGAGAATTCAAGAAAAAGAAAAATTTCAAGAAAGAGAAAATAAAATGCAGGCAAAACATTAAGACATTTTCGTGGTTTTGCACAAAGTTTTAAATGCTTTTATGACAAAAATAATATTTAAAGAAATAAAAATAATTTTTTTGAAAGAAAGTTGTCTGGACATATTAAATGCCTGAATCATTCCCCATTACACTTTAACTATGAAGAGAGAAAAAAAAGAAGGAAAGAGAGAGGGAAAAAAAAGGAAAGAGAGAGAGCAAAAAAAAGAAAAGAGATAAAAAAGAAAGGAGAGAGAGAAAAAAAAGAAAGGAGAGAGAGAAAAAAGACAGTGAAAAGAAAAAGAAAAAAAGAGAGGAATAAGAAAAAGTGAGACAGAGAGAAAGAAAGAGAGAAAAAAGAGAATGATAGAGAGAAGGAGAGAGAAAGACAGGTGTAGAGAAAAAGAGCTGTGTAGTGAAAGAGAGAGGCGTAGAGAAAGAGGGCTGTGTAGAGAAAGAGAGAGGTGTAGAGAAAGAGAAAGAGAGAGAGGGGGAGAAAGCGAGAGAAAAACAGAGAGAAGGGGGAGAGAAAGGAAGAGAAACAGAAGAAAAAAGAGAGAAAGAAAAAGAGAGAGCAAGAAAAAAGAGAGAGAGCAAGAAAAGAGAGAGAGAGAGAGAGAAAAGAGAGAGGCAGAGAGAGGGAGACAGACAGAGATCCAACTTTTCAAGTTTGACACCTTAGCCACTATTTTCCAACTCAAAACCAAATCAAATGAGTTCAACAGGTCTGAATATCCCATATATCAAATTCTAAGTCTCTAGACCAAAAGTTGGCAAATTAGTTTTGTAGAGAGCATTCTTCAGACAGACAAGGTCACTTTTGTATATATACTAGAAGTATTGCAAGGTTTTTCCTGGGCACTGAAGACTTGATACTATGGTAGTTAAGGAAGCCTATTATATTTGAATGGAGTTGCAGTACTATACATTATGTTTGTAAAACAAGAAAAGCTCTTCTAGATGTCAATTCAAATTGTAATTCTTGTAATGTAGATTGCCATTATGTGATGCAAATGTTGGTGGTCTAAATCATTGTGCTATGCAATTTTTGTGGTCTTGAGGTTTTGATGCTTGCTTTTGTGCTCATTTTGATCTGTGTTTTAATTCAAAATTTTGACCACACTAGCAGCAATTTTTCCAGCTCAAAATCAACTAGAAAGTGGTTCCCAGATCTGAAGACACCAATATTCAAATCTTTAGAACCAAAATTGGCAGAGTAGTTCGGTAGAGATTGCAACGGCCAAATCTTTGAACTCATAGCAGCTAAATTTCTGGCTCAAAACTGATTAAAAAGTTTTCTCCAGTTCTGAATATCCAAAATATCAAATTCCAAGTCTGTAGACTGAAAATTCACAGAGTAGTTTAATAAAGACTGTCCAACAGATACACCTAGACAATTTCACCTTTATAGATTTAGAGAATAATATATATATACACACAAAGATTGTTCAAATCAGAATCACATTAAGTCACTAAATAAAAAATATTTACATCATGGCGCCAGTAAACCAAAAATGTTAACTAACTGGTCTTTAATTTTTAATAAACAAACTTTAGTCTAGATCTATTAACACACGCACACACACACACACATATGCACACACACACAGAAAACCAACCAGTATTGTCTTAGATTAATCTATTCAAGGATACCTTAGAAAATGTTCTGTTATTGTTTGGACACTATGTGATCAAAACAGAAGTTTTCAATGACATACTTAAATGACATAGGGCGCTTAGAAAGAGAGAGAAAAACTTCCTTACTATACTAGCACAAAAGAGTTAGCACTGATTGAGTCACAGAGCCAAATCTACCTAGGAAGACATTTGTTATCTCAGATGTGCAAATGAACATAAACCTTGTGTGGCTTGACAGTGAAAAAGTTCCAGATAAGAATTTTTGCAAATTTTTTTTTGCAGACACTAAGTAAAAACAATCAACCTTCAGATCAACAAATAGAATTTTTTTTAAGTATAAAAAAGATTTTAAATGTTTTTAACTATATACTGAATGCTAAGCATAACATTCTGTAAAAATAGAGAATGGTGTTATTCTGCAGGGACAATATACAAACAGGCATCAATAGCCATGTTCTTTCACTTAAATATGTTTATTACACAACAATTCATAATCTTGAAAAATATTTATTGACTAGTGTTAATACTCATTAAAAATAATGTGTTCTAAAAATAATTTAATAAATCTTACCTTTAAATATTGTATTCTTTTTTTTTTTTTTTTTTACCTAGGTTGTCCCAAAAGTTTGTAACTTAAGGACAAGCTAATATTTATATACAGGGTGTTCCACAGCGAACCCCCAAACAATATCAATAATTATTTTTTGCAAGTGTTTATGAACTTTTGGGAAAACCAAATAATTCATTTCAAACTAAATTTTTTACCTTAACAAAATGAACAAATCTAATTTAGTGTGTATGCTTGTTAAAAATAACAAATTTTCTAAATAATTCAATAAATTTTACCTTTAAACATTGCATTCGATTTTCACATAATTTATTTCAAACTAAATTTTATACAATAATTAACTAAACTATTTCACATAATTATTCTACTCAGTTACATAAAATCTAGTTTGTATTCCCAAGTTTTAACGATTAAGGATAAACGATAAAAGAAAAATCTGTAGAGCATTAATGGCTAAGTCAGTAGAGCCTCACAAAATTAAGATAAAGATATTGACGGCAATCTGATGGTCTGGGGTTAGAGTCCCAATGCGGGCTACATATTTTAGTCTTTAATCTTCAGAGCTTCACATGATAAATATATATATAAATGAATAAATAAATAAATAAATAAACACACTACAATCTTTATCTTATAGTATAGATGTAACCAAATATGAAAAATAAACAATATCAACTAAAGTGAAAACAATTCCAAAATTGGTTTGGTTGATTTTTGGAATCCGATTGGTTAATATCTTAAAAGACAGATGAGCCAAGTAACTAATCAATAAAGATCAGCTGCATTTTTTTGATATTTCAGACTGACATACAAAGAAGCTGCCTGACCACCAACAGGAATTAGATTCTTTAACTTATTGACCTTATAAGGAAACTAGAGATGCGGTTTTATTCAAAAGAATGCAGTTAATCTAAAGAGATTCATATTCTTCTGTAGTGACATAATCTTTTCAAAAGCAGCTGCTGCATCCAGGTCAAATGGGCTTATAATAGATTTCAAATTTCAGAAACTTTATATGCAAATAAAAAGGGTATTTCTTATTTGTCAAGTAAGAGTAAAAAAAAAAATAGCACTAAACACAAAACCCGAGTTAGGCACAGGCCTAGTTTTACATGATCATTATATTCCCGTACTTTTTGGAATCAGTGTTGTCCTTTAAGTGGATGAGTTACTGGAGTGAATGTGCTTCAACTACCTTGGTTTATGGAAACAGTGTTCTCCTTACACCTAGACAAGTTAGTTCCTTGAGTTAACAAGCTGAAAGTGAATGCAATGGTTTTGACTGTGATTTGAATTCTTATGATATTCCAGAGGTCATGCTTTTACCACTCTCTCACCTTCATGGCCTCTAAGGCCAATATACAGCAGTGAGTTTGGGCTAGGGCTATTTTCAAACAAATAGTTAAGTCAAAGAGTATGGGGTATTGGTATCAAATCCAGGAAGAGGTTTTAAGTTCAAAAAATAATTCCACAAAGAATTTATTTTTAGGAATCCTCGAGATAAAATTTGATAATTTGTATACTCATTATGTGAACTACAGTCCTCATCATTGTATATGTTAAATTCACAACGTTTTGGCGAATTTATCCTTTAGCCTTCTTCAGATTTTCTGTTCATGTTTTAAATCATATCTGAACCTTGATGTTTTTTTTTATGCTGTCAAAATAATGTTTTGATAAATATTTTGACAATGCAAAAAAAATCAGAGTGCAGATTTGATTCTGATCATGAACAGAAAAACCTAGTCCAAAGGATAAATTAGCAAAACCTAGTGAATTTAACAAATTCAATATCCCAAAAAGTTGAATTACTTAATTTTTTCAGTCAAAAGACAGATTATTGAAAGGGTTAAAAAATGCAACATTGACTGGCTTCATGTACCAATTGCTAAATGTTATCTTACAAATGTAGTTTGATATAAATATGTCATTTTTATAAAAGAAATTGTAACAAAATTTTTCCTATCCTTTTTAGTATTTATAGAATATTTGTATGGATTGAATTAACTTAATAAGCAAGATCTTTAGTAGTTGTAAAAGTAACAAAAGCTTCTATTGGACTACTGTCATTTGGAATGTCTTAAATTGATCTTTTTTTTAAAAAAAAGCACCTTTATTATTTTCATAAATGCTTTAAACAGATTTTAAAGTTATATTTGCATCAAAAACCAATTTAAAACAATGTCTAATGGGACAAACACTAGGATAAATATTAAAATCAAAATATTTCTGAAATAATCAAGGAAAGAACAGTTTCAGTAGTTGAACTGGTCTTATACTACCAATTTTTAAAAAGTTAATTTTTTTAAAATAAACTAATATCAAGATGACTTCAGAAACCAAAAAGGAGGTGGGTAATATTAAAAAAAAAATGACTAAATGGAGTATTGTTCCAGTTTGATCAAGCTTCAAACATCATCCCCAAGTCTTTAATCTAACTGTTTATAAATCTGATAGCTATCCCTGTTTAATTGATTGATTGATTAGTTTTGTGACAAATCAACATTTTCAATCATTTAATATTAAGAACAATAATTTTTAACCGACATCTTTCTTTTATTAACACAGATTTTAGATACCAGCTGCACTATTGAATCCATAGCTGGAGGAAATATGGTGATTCATACCTTTTCCAAGAGTATTAACCTGATCTAAACATGATGGAATGGCACAGAATCGAACACGTGTTACTATTACAAATTTTTTGAAAAAGAAAATAAATCAGAATCGAAGGAAAAATTCAAAAGAAAAAACAAAAAACTTTCAATTCTTTCAAAGAATCAATACAAGAATTCTATAGTTTTATGGCTTCAAATTTTGATAAAAAAAATGGTTTAACCTTTCTCTAGCACTTTGTTGTTTGTTGGTGGAGGGAAGACAGTGGGTAATAAAGAGTTAGTTGCTATCAAGAAGTGGGGGGGATTTCTTGAAAATGCAAGTCTATGCCATTTGTTTAACCCATGAACTTAGGTGGAATTGCTTGAGGGGGTGTTGGGAATATGCAAGAGGGTAGGATGGAGGAGGCTGAGTCGGTTGTGGCTATATATCTTTGAGAACAAGATCTGCCAGGATCTCATTGAAAGTCAGCCTAGACAGAATCAATAAGCAGAAATGGAGCCAAAATAAACAAGAGTGAACACTTCAAGCATCAAGTTATGTGTGAGCTGTGTGAGGTGGTTACATCAGAATGGTGCAAAGATGAAAATAATGAGAGAGTAGAGTGGAAAGACCATTTAGTGATGACAATTTCTCTGATTGCAAACCAAACTGAAATTTTCTAGTTACGGATGGCCCAACTGATCTATAATCTTGTCCATTTATCAAGCATTCTGAATCTGTTAATAGCTGAAGAAGATAAAAATGTTTTTAAAAAAAATAAATTAATAAAATAAATGATGTGTTCATAGTATGATGTCATTTGTTGCTGGTTATTAGAATTACCAAGAACACTTCATAGGCATAAGGTGTCAAAGATGTTAAGCATGGAGAAAATATTTGAAGGTTTTAATGTTGAATTTAATTTACAAAATTGCGTTCATGCATAAGAGAATACATCACCCACTGAATGTATCATTTATACAACACATACCTGTCAGTGGAGGGATAATTTTTCACTCAATTATACATAATTAGCAAAAAAGGCTAATTTAGCTTATTTAGTAGCAGAGACTGAGGCTTATATACAGACTCAAAAGGTTGGCCAAAGGCCATTGCATAAAGATCAATATGCTTATATTTGCTTTATTTATTTCATGAAATAGATTCCTTTTCAGAATCCTTGAAATGAGACTTTTTTTGTATCAAAGTTTAGAACTATTGTTCTCATTTTTATTATCTTCACAGTGTTTCAGTTGATGAACTCTTTCACCTTCATCAAGTGATTAAACTAATAATAAACACCTTAAGAAGGCTGAAGGATTCATCAACTGAAGTATTATGTGGACAACAATAATAAAAAGGATGAGATTTATTCCAAAAATTCAATACACAAATTTTTTTCATCCAACAGTTTTTAATAAGTTATTCCAGTTTTGGTTTAATTAAAAAAAATAAATGAATGTCCCAGTACAGAAGAAGAAAGAGAAAAAAAATCCTCATAGTGGCAGATATTTTAGTGAGCTGCTGGTTTCTGAAAAATAACATGTCAAGTTTTTCTTGGTGTTTTATTGCAGACAATTATCAAAAGTCAATGTTAAAGGCACGGCTGTTTATGAAGAGAAGTCGTACAGAAGTTAAATATTAAGACCAACCCATCCTTGTATGCAGCAATAATGGCTTAGTTATTGGTTTCTTTTTTAATAATAAATCAACTAATTAATTATTTAATCAGTTTCTTCAGTAATTCTTAACTGCTGAGCCACAGTGCATTAGTTAGTGTGCAATATGTCCATCTCAGTTGTGCCAAGAATTGTTGCCATGAAGTATTTTGTCAAGTGTATAAAGATGTTTTTTGCGCTGTTATTAAATTGAAACAATGGATCATTCGGCTAAACTTTTTAACTTGCTGTGAAACAGAATCAAAACAATAGATTGGGGTTGTGTTATTGCATTTACTGGATTTGGGAAAATATGAAATTGGTATCTCAAATTAAAAGAAAAAAATTTATTTTTTTTCAGTCTTTTTATAATGGTGTTTTAAAAAGATAAATACATTTTATCAAATGTAATTAACCCTTTCAGGACAATGCAATTTTTTTTATCCTTCATTATGCTTTATGGTGGAAGTGTTGGGTTTAAATTTTGTGGGGAATATATGCAATCTTCGATGAAGGGTGGAGTTAAGGAATAATCCTTGGCCAAAATAGCTTGGTATTCCGATGAAGTAAATAGATTGTTAGTCTCACAGTACTAGCGATTTAGTGAGACTTGTCCTGTTAGGGTTAAATTGTACTCACATTAGTTTTCAAATAAGAAAAATATTCAATATTAATAATAAATACCAAATGAAATAAGAACATAACACTTTTGTATCATTACATTATTTACACACCCTGGATATTTATCTTGGTTATCAGAATCATTTGCAATATTTAACTTAGCATCTAGTTTTCTGTCATTCAATGGCTTTAACCAGATCTATCTTTGCACTCCTCACCAAAAAAAAAAAAATTAAAATGTCCCCAACACCACTTTAAAAAAATTAATTAAAATCTATTGCTCAAATTTTTTATTTTGTTAATAATATACAAATTAAAGATTAAAATAAACTGTAAACAAAAAAGTAGAAATGAAAAGTATTAAACAAAAACAGAAATAATTTTTATATCCATATATTTTCACAATTAACACAATAACTTTACACAAAATGAACAAATGAAGTTAGTGCAATCAGTCATTTAGTCAATAAATAATAGATTTACATTTTCTTTTGCAATTTGTATTAAGAGGAAACAAAGAAACCACTGGTAGGTATTAAAATGCATTAAGCTTGTATACTTGCACTTCCAAGAATGCCATCTTGAACCTACAGAGGACATGATTACTCCTGAGTAAGAGATATCATTTTGGTGGATAAGTGAAAATATTTAATTCTTTCTACAGGAGAGATTATCATGAAATAAAAAACGTTTCCATTATAGTATGTAGCCTACCATTTTTATTCTGTTATGTGAGGCCTACCTGGTTTTAATGTGCCTTACCTCAATAAGAGTATAGATATAAAAAGTAGGTGATTTCTTGAAATAATTATTTTTTACATATATTCAATTTCAAGAAATGCAATTCAGTCATAGAGTAATTTATAAAAAAAAAATCCATAATTAATTTACAATTACTCTGTAATTGATTTAATTCTAAGACATTCAATTCTCTTTTCAATCATTAAAAATTTCTCTTCTTTCCTTAAGAATGCATAAAAATAAGTTGTTTTTCCAAAAGAAATAATTGTGTTTAAGTTTTTCTAAAAAGGATAAACAAGAAATAGAAACAAACCCTAACTAAACCAGTAATTCTTTAACTACCTGTTACTAAACATACTAAAACAACAGTTCTATAACTACCAGCCAGCCAGCCAGCTAGTTTCTATTAACCTTATGATATGCTTTTTATGGTAGGCCTCATGCTACAATGTAACCTAATAAACAATTACATGAAGTGATTGAAAATACATCTGAAAATGGTTGACAGAAACAAATGAAGTTTGGAATTTATTGTTCTATTGGTTGACATGCTATCAATTGGGAAACCAAGATTTGAGTGATAATCCAGGGAGTGGAAGAAAGTGTCAGTTTATATATTAGATGGGTTCTTTCTTATGTTTGAAATAAGAAAGAATTGGGATAAAAATAAATAAATAAATAATATGGAGAACAAAGCAAAGGGGCCAGCTGTTCTAAATAGCTAATTACTTAGCAAATCTTTTTTTTTTGTCGTCATATGCCAAAAAGCAAGCAATGATATCACAACACACCAGAGGTGAGGAGATAGAGCAATAAAAGCACTGGCAGGTATCAAAGTAATCACTAGAAAATAAATAAATATGTTAAAGGTAATGAATTCATGCACTCTACTTAGGGGTGTAGGCAGAACTGGAGTGGAGGAGGGGCAATACAGTGGAAGCTCAGTTTTCAAACGTCCCCAGGTCTTGTACAAATCGATATTTGAACCAAAAAAAAAAAAAGAACAAGACATTTTTGCATCAGTTTTGGAACAAAATTCAGATTTTGTGACAGTCCGTGGAGATTAAAACACCTAAAATATGCGATGAGATAGGAGACACAGAGAGAAAAAAAGGTTAAATGAATTTTGATTTTGAACAAATCGCTTTTCCAACTTGGTTCCTGAAATGGATTAAGTTCGAGAACCAAGGTACCACTGTACAAGAATTTTAGTCATAAGTAAGCATTCCTATCATTGTTAAAAAAAAAAGAAAAAAAAAGGTCAATATTTATAGATTTAAAAATTTACAATATTTACAGATTCCTAGTTATTAACTTACTATAAATTAATGTTTAAGTTTATGCTAAATTTGCAAGTACGATATTTGACAATACTACTATTTTTTCAATTCATGATAAAAAATAAAAAATTCTTAGCACTTACTCAAAATTCCCACTAGACCTGAAAAATCTATTTTCAACAAATATTTTTTGTTTATAAAAAGGAAAGAAGATCAAATTTTAAAAATAATTTAGGGAAATTTTTTTTTTTGAATGAATGCTAATTTTTGACAAAAGTTGTTAAAAAAAAATTCACCTACTACAATGAACATGCAATTGAAAGTTTAAAAATAAAACTAAAAAAATATTACTTATCTGATACAAATTAATGACCAATTAACATTAATAAAGGTAAGTAAAACAGTATTCTTGTTGTTCAATTTGTTTCTTTTGTTTTTTTCCAGTAATAATACACAGCTTGTCTAGTTAGTTTACTTTTCTACTGGGCTGGAACGTATTCCTATCTAATACATGCAAAAATGAGTTCAGTTTACACTAATTTCACTTTACAATAGGTTTTTGAGGAATGTCTTTTTATTGTAAAATGTGAACTTACTGTAGATTGGATCAATTGGCAATATGATAAGTTTGACTCCAACTATCCTTAAGACAGAACATAAGCAGTTTTTTTTTCAGTATATTAGAGATTATAAATATGCAAAATGAACTTTATTTAAATTTAATTTAATTTAGAAGTACAAACCATATTGCATCCTTTTAGGGTAATAAGGTGTATTGCATATAATGTGAATTATGTATGGTCCAGCTGTTGTATATTATTGCTCAGGATGTGATATGGTGAAGATGACTCACACGAATTGATTTATAATAGGTTTTTGAGAAACGTATTTCTATAGTAAAATGCGAATTTACTGTAGTTACATAAATGACTTGTTACTTAAAGTGCTTTCTGGTTTTCCATTAAAGGCACTTGGAAGATTCTTGAACTTTTAGAGAAATTTAATTGATTGTAGAGTTCAAATTGAAGGCGACCAAATTCAATTGGAAAATTTCAGAATTCGAAAGTACCATATGAAGAAAGCACATCAGCTGAAATATGGGGTATGTAAAGGGGGATACTAGTTCAATAAAAGTACCACCTGTAGAAAGTAGGAGGTAGGGAACATCAGCTGAAATATGGGGCATGTAACAACCAAGAGGAGGATGCTAGTTCAATATCTACTAATACATTTTCCCTTTGTATAAGCTCTTTACTAGACTTCATATAGAGTCAGGAAATAACAAAGACATATTTGATAAAAAAAACGTATGATGCCCATTCAAGGTTTATTTATTATCAATTTTTCACAGATTTAAAATACTGTAACAAAAAATTATTTATTATAAACATTCAGAAATTATATTGTATTCTTTTTATTGTGAAAAATCCAAGGAAACATCTCTTTCAACATTATTTAAGCAATTTAGTTAGTCTAATTTATCCTGAAAATAAAAACTGCAATATTACTTTACTGATGAAAATACATGAATACAAATAACTAGCTGGACACCTGAAAGTTCTTGTGGATACATAATAATCGGCTTAACTAAATTGTGGCCTTGATATATAAATTGGTTTGTCTAAATAACCTAAAATAAATCTCTGAGTGTTAGTCAAAAATTTAATGCTTCTTTCCATTTCTAATGAAAAACAAATTTGAATAAGGTAACCTACTAGGTTCTATTTAACTTTACGGCTAGTAATCACAATGATTTGTTATCCAATAAGAACATAGTTATTATTTCCTGTTTTATTTCATTATAAGTGAAAACAAATCTAAGGAGACAATCTTCAAACAACAGCTTGTTCAGCAATTGAAAAATTCTGTTTTCATTCAGAGAAATCAAAGGTTGATAATGGTCATAGGGACTAAGCATATTAATATGTAGGTGTTTAATCTATCAATAACAGTTAATAATGTAGGGTTGATCAATTAGTGCTACCTAATCAAGCCACGCTAATTAGTAGAAGCCAAATGATTGGGGTCAATCAAGAAATCAATCAGTATTGGCTATTAAAGCAGAGTTAACCAATTGAAATAAGCTAATAATTTGTGCATCCCAATTTTGTATTCACTGAGAAAAATAATTCTTTCTTTAATAATTTCATTACCATCAATTTATAAAATGGAGTTTTGAATTTGTTTTTTTTTGTAAAATCTATCATATTTAGTAAGAAGTAAAGATCATGATATTTCTGCCTTCACCCCTGTGAGGAAAACTAAATGAAAGAGGCTTTAAAAAAAATTTTTTTTAATTTTCTCTCTACAAAGAAAAAGTCAATCTAAAATTCAGATTATTAATCACCAAATCTAATATATTTCTCTTCAGTCATCCAAATTTTGTCTAAAGGATCAATTTTATGTCAAATTTTAAAAAAAATCTGTTAAATTAAATTAAAAAAAAGAATTATGTCCAATTAAAGACATTTTTTTTCACTCTCAATTTTTAACAATAAAATTCTTAACAGTAAAATCAAATCATTCTATTTCTTTTCCCAGATAAATCTCTCTTTTCATTTTTGATTATTTCATTGTCCATCCCTGACAGCAATTAGTATTGGCAATCAGAGACATACCAGAATCAGTAACAAAAATTGTCAAAAAGATTTTCTATCTATATTATACTAAGTAAATGTGTAACAGGGAGAATCATAACATAGATTCTTCCAAGTTGTCAGCTGTCTGACAAAATAAGTTTCACCATCATTTCATCTGAATGTCTAAAGAAATGTATTTATTTGTCACAAGTTTCAAGCCATCAAAACTGGATGACTTTGAGAGACAGGTGGAAAGCAATAGAGCTTATGTTGTTCCTTGGGTCAAGTTACTTTCAAGTGACTGAACATCAGCTCAATTGGTATTACTACTTAGGAACTGGGCAGAACTTAGTAACTAAAAAAAAAAAAAACTATATTAAAAAAAACCCACATAAAATTCTAAATTGAAAATTTTTTTTTCAAATTGATGAAAATATAATTTTAACATTATGAGCCCTCCCTCATACACTACTTATCAAGATTGGTTGGCTTGAGTGAGAAAGACATCATTATAACTTATGCTATTCCTCAATTCAAAGTTACCTCATGTGGTTCTAAATTAGTTCAAATAGTAATACTACCCAAGAATTAAACCCAAATTAACATCTAAAAATTATTTAAAAAAACCCTAAAAATTCCCAATTAAAAAAACAAACTAAAAACCAATAAAAATATAAGTTGGACCTATCCTTCGTTATGAGTTCCCATTTGGTAGGCCCCGCACTTGCCAACACTGGTTGGCTAGAGAGAAGAATAGCTGTATCATACAGACAGGCCATAAACTTCTAGAGAGATATGTTACTCTACAATGCACAGAGTGATACCAGACAGCTTTCTTCCTGTGCACCTTCATAAATCAAACTTATTATATACAACAAAGATATATGGTGTCAAAATTAGCAGCACTCAACAGTGAAACAATAGAGCAGAACAAATAATATGAGAGTAATCTTTCTCATAATTTCCAACAGAAATCAGTCTGAATTCAAACCAGAAGTTGATTTTCACATTTGCATGAGAAGCCATTAAAGAAAATGACAAACTAAGCAGCATCAGAAGTGATGGATGAGACTCACTAATTGACAGTTTCGATGTGTGTGTGTTTGCATGTATATATATAGAGATAGATAGCCCCTTCTTCCCTTTACCTGGAATTAGTTGAACACTCCCTGATGATAACTTACAGAAGGAAAAGTTTAAATTTAATGGCTAGGCAAATAATGGCCCAGTGGTCAGAAGCTCGGGTTGATATGGTTTCAGTTTGGTTTCAATCCTAGCTAGAGGATGACTCATTATTTGCCAAGTTGTATTGATGAGCCATAACCAGAAAAACAGGCTTGTATTCAGATTAAAAAATATTTCATGTATACATATTCTATATACATATTCTCTCTCTCTCTCTCTCTATATATATATATATGTTAATTATTCATGATTGAATAAACATCAGGTCGAATGTATAAAGTAATGCTTCTCCCTTTTGATAAAAGGAAATATATAACTCCAGAGTAAAAGGAAAAAAATGCATTATATTTTCTCATCATAATAGATTTGGGAAAATAGAAAGACACTTCTAAAGAAGCAGCGAAATTATCAGGTGTCAATATATACCCACAAGCATAAATGCCCATTAAAAATAATGGGTTTTAAAAATAATCAAATAAATTTTACCTTTAGATATTGCATTCTTTTTTTCTTATAATTCATTTCAAACTAAATTTTATAAATTATTAACAAAACAACTGCAAATAATCATTTTACTCATTAAAATCCAAGCAAACAAATTGGATTTTTTATAATTAAGAGCAGAAAATAAAAGAACATTTCTGATAGCTCAGTTGGTAGAGCCTGGAATTTTAAGATAAAAATGAAAGCAATCTGCTAGTCTGGGGTTCCAGTCTCAATGCTGGCTACAGGTTTTAGCCATTCATGACACGATAAATATAAATAATTAAATAAAATAAACAAACTGCAGTCGGCCTTTAAATAAACTATTAAAATTCAAGAGTGACTAGTGGCTGGGTGTCCTTAAGAGAGATTTATTAAAAATAGGTTTTTGTTTTAACTTTAACTCATTTATCAATATTGATTTTCTAAAATTTGAATAATAGTGGATGACCCAGAATAAAAATATAAATTTAGTGAATAATAATAATGTTTTTTGGCTAAAAAGAAACCAAATAGACAAGGATTGGGAAGAGGTTTTGATGCTAGTGTGCATTTTTTTGTCATAGACTCACAGGAAGGTGATCCAATGGAAGGAAGGAGTAGGAAGACTCCTGATGTGATGCTTGCTGTTGGTTCCTATGGCAGAGGAGACCGTTACAGAAGTTGAGGTGGAATGAAGGCAATTTCACGGAAGAGGAGAAAGATTTGCTTCTGTCTCTCAGTTTTTCCTTTTTTGGCTTGGTGAGAGCCATCTAGGACAGTTCCGGAATCTTTTGCTCCTGATTTATTGTTGGTTTTGAAGTCGTTGTGGACCATGATTACGGTTGTTGAGGTTGAGAAGGAATAAAGGAAGAAGAAGAAGAAGAAGAAGAATACAAAAGTGTTGTTTAAAAGGAAGGAAAACATAGGAGCAAGACAGAGATAGAGACGTAGTAAGGGAGGGTGACAGAAAATTAAAAAAAAGGTGGGGAAAAGAAAATGGTTCCTCATCATCATCACCATTAAATTCAATCAAAGATGAAAAATATTCATTCATTACATACTTTTGTTATAATCATTTATTCAATTGTTGTGGGATAATTCAATAATATATATATATTTGACAATTTAAAAATCATTTAATTTCATAAACAAACATTAAAACTTTTCTAGGAAAAAAAAAAAGGAATTTTTGTTGAATGTTTTAAAAAAGTACCAGAATAAAAAATATTTTATAAACACAAAAGGGGAAAAAAAATAACGACTACTGAACAAATATAATAAGTTAAACTTTTCAAAAAGACATTGAAAAAATAAAATAAAGTACAAAAATATTTTATTTCCGGAGAAGTAGCAACTAAATCAGGAACAAACTAAACACGGTGGGTGAACAAAACAACATCCTGCTGTCTTGCTACTGTAAACTTAACTATCATGTCAAACTAGAATGAATTAAGGATAGACAGGCTGTCTATCCTTAATTTAGGACATGACTCCGATGGAAATAATTCAAGAATTATGGTGATTATTGGTGATGGATGCAATCAATATGTGCATTATAAGCATTCACTGGATTCGGTGAATAATGTTCATTTGAACATTAAAGTTTATTATGGCAAAGGTTGTATAGATTTTGTCTGAATTCAAAGAAAAAAAAGAAATAAGTAAAATACTTAAATTTTGAAAAAAAAAAAAAAAATACAAGGAATTATAGTAGGTTGTTGTCCAGGTTCTAGTTTAATTTTGTTTTTCGGTTCTCCTGCACTAATGGCAACAATGATATTTTTGTTTTGTTTAAGAAGTAAAATTATAAATTTTCAATAATTTTCATTTACACCTCACCGAAGTGTTGTCTGTCTGTGATTATCATTTAAATAATTTGCTTTATACACTCATTTTGGGTAGGAAAAAAAAGTTTCTCTTTAAATAAAGTTTGCACGTGAGAACGCATGCGTATTGTTGCTTTTGCAGGCAGTTGCTTGCAATTAAAATAATGAAAGAAAGAACACATCTACGTAGGGATTTTTTGGTAATTAATCAAATCATAAAAAGCAAGTATTTAAAAAAAAAAGTATGTTATTCAAAGAAGCGAGGGTTTTTAGTTTAATAACTACAATGATCGATATGAGTTAGTTTGTTTTTTGATGCGTTAAGTGAAGAAGTGTATAAACGAATGATGAGCAATCAATGATTGAACTAAATTAGAGAGAGAGAGTGGGATTTTTGTCACATGCCAGAAGAAAGAAAACAGCTTTTTACTTACTTAACTTATAGGAATTCGTTTTGTTTAAGTTATTATCTTAATTCTTCACAAATGATTGATTGATTATTGCCAAAGAAACACTGAGATCGATTAAAAAAGAAAGAAAAAGGGACTTAAAAGGTTTTTTGTTTGTTTCTTTTTTCCGACGAGAGGAGTCAGTGCAAGTGGGTGAGGGTACACACACTGCACACACAGCAGTGCAGACAGTCAGGCACAAGCACCTGCAGTGAATGAAAAATATGGTCATTTTGGTCTTTTATACGGTTTATTTATTGTTGTTGATTTTTTTAAAAGAAAACATTAGTTTGTGTTTATGTCGTTCAAAGTTGTTGGAGTCGGCGCGACGGATTCATTAGCGAAGAAGGTGTGGTGTGTGGTGTGATGTTTCTGTGTTATTTTGTTGGAGTGGTGGAGTCTGGTTTGGTGGACTTGGACTGGTGGGTGGAAGTGGCAGGAGGCACTGGTTGGTGGAGTGGACGGAGTAAGTAAGTAGTGAGGTTGGAACCTACGGGCTTCCAGTTGAATTTCAATAAATGAATGAAATGCACTCACTGCACTGCAGTCACTGCACATACATTAACATATGTCACATATCAATCCCCTCCCCACCCCTATTTTAAAATGTAATCTTAATCAGTAGTTTTTAGTCAGTTGACAAAAATCCTGTTCTGTTCTGTTAGTGGTGCTGGTGCTGCCTGCAGTGCTGCTGAGTGCTGCTGCTGCCGCTGCGCTGCTGAGGAATGAAGAGCGAGTGTTGTATGGGGAGTTTTTTTGTGTACACTAACACTCCTCACTCGTACTACTCCAACTCCACCACCACTACAGACAGAGCCTCTAGTTAAATTCAAGTATTGTGTGAAAAAATTGTATCATTTCTTAAAACCTAAAGAAATAATTACCACCAACCAAGGGAGCCAAAATCACGAGTTGTGGTTACTACTACACTACTGACTGAATAAAGGGTGAGATGGATGGACACTAACTTAAATTTTATTTAAGACTTATGAAAGAAAATTGCATAAATAAGTGAAATAATAATGTATATTATAAAAGATTGTACATACCAACAAAAGTAAAAGTAGTGAGTAAAGAGTGAATGAAATGTAGTTTGACAGTCAATCGAAACTTTACCCTGTTGAAAATTATTTTTTTTCCTAAATGAATGTTTTTGACGGGTACTAAAAAGAGGTTCGCACCGGCGCGGCGCACCGCGCACTCACTACACTACGCACTGACATAAATCTCTTACTTTTTAATTGCGGCCGTTTAGAACCCCAAATTAAACAATACTGTGGATGGTATTATTGTCCGTATCATCATGTCGATCGGTCTTTATTTTCTAATGTTGGGAACTATTTTTAAACAATTTCATTAAAACTGTTTGATAAAAAATAGTAAGGAATGTCAGTTTGAAGAACAAAAAAAAAGGCTAAAAAAATGGTTTGGGTTGAGAGGACCCGCGGCGCGGCCGCTTTCTTTACTGCTAAAATATGAATCTTTACAAAAATAAATAAATATCGTTCATTCATTTAAAGAAAAATTAATCCGCAAAAATTGGACTGGAACCGCTAAACTACCAAAATAAAATATTGTCCAATCCCATCCCATATCAAAGTTACAATGGTAATAATACGATATAAATTCCAAGAATTATGGTGAGTGCACATGCACAATGGCACTCCCGCTCCAGGCTTGGGTAGGAATTTAAATGCATAAAATGAGATAAAAACAGCTGATAGTGTTGGTGATTGTACCGTAACCGTACTATTTTGTGTTCGTTTGCGTGCCTGGAGTTATTGATAAGTTAAAAAACAGCTTACTTTCTTTTTATGACAAGTAAATCTGGAGTCCTAAATTTTGAAAAACAATAACTCTCAAGAATGAAAATAAAATTATTTATTCAGGTGCGTGGTTGGTTCTTGGATGGATCATCCAGTCAGTCCGTCTATGATTATGCACGCGGCGGACGCAGACGCAATGTAAATTTCTAGATGCACATTATGCACATATATGTAAAAACACTGTATAAAAACCGCTATATTCCTTGATAAAATTTCACTCTGTTGCACGCAAAGAAAATGATAGGGGGAACGAGCGAGAGTGTGCGTGCCGTGCGGGCGGGTGCGCGTGCAGTATTGCATGCACCGGCACCGCCACTGTGTGCTGCCTGCATTGCACAAAGGAACACATTTGGACAATTAATAATGATAATCTTCCAGTGGTCGCAGTCAGTAGTAGTGGCAGAGTTTTATAGCCCTTAAATAAATTTATCTATATCTTAATTTATTTATTATTCATTCATTTATTTCTTTTTTAATAATGTTTTTTTTAGGCATTCAAATTCAATTCTTTCGGCTAAATTTACTGGGTAGTTATATGATATTTTGCAATAAAGTTTTAACAATTATTTTGTTGTGGTATGATCGTTTTTTACCAGACACAATCCCCACAAAAGCTTGAGAGTAGAAGCGTAAGCGAACAAGATAATAACTCAGTTTCGTTATTGTGTGTGTGTTGTGTGTGAGAGAGAGAGAGACGTAGTGTGTGTGTGTGCACCCTGACCCTGCCCTGATGAGCAAGCAACATGACGAATTGGGAAATTTTTCTTTATTCTTTCATTTATGATGTTTTAATGCTTTTTTGGACCACTTTCCCACAATTTGTTTAAAACTGCGTGGTTGTGGTTACTACTCACGACGGTTAATATTTTGTCACGAAAACTACTAGGAAAAACGAATGAAAAAAAAGGCTTAAAGAGAAAATTTAAATAAAATTCGAAGCAGCAGCAGTCAGTGCAGTGGAGTGCACTGACTGCTCGGCAGTCAACCAGCACAAACACCTGTGTGTGTGTGAGATGTGAGGGTATTTAACACTTGAAGTAATTCTTTTAAAAATAAGTTCAAGTTCCACTATATCTGTTTTTGAAAAGGATTGAATGAATGAATGTTTTAAGTTTAAAGTTTCTTGGACTTAACTTTTCTTTTTAACTGATTTTTATTCTCAAAAGGAAGTGCATGTGATGTGATGTGCGTGCGTTCGTGCCCAATTTTCAAAATTAGCAAGTCATAGAAGAACCAATAAACTTTAAAATGTTAATTCAATTATTTTTTTCAAGAAATGCTTGAACAATAATTTAATTTGTGTAAATAAGTTTATCTTCTTTTTTAACTACACACATCAACTTTCAGTCAGCAGTAGGCAGGTAAAGAAAACCACTTAATAGTGTGATTTTTATTCATCATTATTTAATTATTTTGGTAAATAATCTTTGTAATAATCTTTGTAAATTTAGAAATGAAAAAAAAAAAGCTAAATTTTTACAAAAACAAACAAAAATAGTAATAAAAATGTAGTTCATTTCAAACACCACTAAGGGTGAGGAGGAGGCTGGGGCTGGGGACACCAGCAAAAAAAAGTGTCAATGAATGAATGACTTATAAAACGTGACAGGTTTGTAAGTAATTATGAAATATTAAAATTCGATGGCGAAATTATTAAAATAAATGTTTTTTGATAAAAATTATCAATCTAATTTGTGTGTGTTTGTTGTTCTGCTGCGCCTCCTGGCAGCCTCCACCAAGAGCGCAGTTAGACCAGATAAAAACAAAAATGATTTAAATGAAAAATAACAGAATGTTAAATATGGTCGTAAATGCTTTTCTGGAAAATGAATTTAATAAAAGATTCAGTCTTCTTTTTTCAGCTTCTATAAAGGTAAAACTTTAGTGTAACTGTTATCACTCGCTGTGTCTGTGATATGCCAACCAGGGAGGGAGGGAGTGCACTTGGTGCACGCGAAAAAGTAAGTGAGTGAGTGAGAGATTTTAAATACTACTACAAAGTTAAGAATTTTACAAGTAAAACGAACATAAAAATATCAGACAAGTGAAAGTTATGAATTTTTTCATTTAACTTTTAAAAAATGGGGAAATGGAAAACTTTCTGAAAATTCAGAGGAAAAATTATTTTGTTAATTTTCATCAACAAATGAATGAAACAAGATCATTAGCATTTTTTTGTTTTCTTAGAAATATGTTCAAATGACATTATATTATTCTCGTTCTTCCTTCATTGATAAAACTAAAATTGAATTAAATCTTCTGAATGCTTTGCAGAAGAACTAGACATTATTTTAAAACTAGATGTTGTAGTTTGTTTTTGGTTAAATTCTTTATACATTGCTAAATGTTTCATTTAAAGTCCAATCTTTCATTGCAACTACGTTGGTTTACGTATCCAACAAAACAACGCAGAACATTCATTTCATATCTTGTAAACATGTTTAATTTGATTAATAGGTTTTTAAAATAATTTGCATGGTAAAACAAATAATTAAGAATAATAACAATAGGGAATTTAAGAATTATTTTCACTAAACAATATTATGGAAGTTCATCATATTTTGTTTTTTAGTGTGAATTGAATTTGTGGCTTTCATTTTATTTAAAAAAAAAACCTAGTCCAATAATGGATTAACATTTTTATGTTCCGTTGCACGATTCGTTGAAGAAGTCGTAACTACTACTGTGTAATAATTAGAAACAAGAATAATCAACATTTTAAAATTATAGTTTAATTTTCAAAGAAAGTGTTACAGTTATTATTATTATCATTAAACACAATTTTCTATTTTAGCAGTCAAAACTAAGAGCAAGCAAGAAGAAGAGTATTGAAGTTGGTTGAGAATTATTGTTGCCTAAAAATGAATGATTATTTTAAGATAAAAAAAAATAAACAAATAGGCGCTAAAACCACTTAAAGTGAGTCTAAAATGCCTATGAAAAAGATTTTATAGAAAGAATTCCCCAAAATAAGTAGTCATGGAGTTTGGACCGCTAAAGCTGAAAATCATCTAATTAAGACGATTAATTTATAGAAACACGAAACACGCTTCTTGTAAAAAAAACCTTTTGTTGTTTTTTTTTCTGTTTTTTTTCCTTCAAACTTAAAAAGTTTTTGGTAAAAATTCTGATAACTTTTAAAATGAAATAAAATCTAAGGTTTAATTCCTTTTTGTTTAAACCAGATAAAAGAAATATTTTAAAATGACAATAAATAGGTATGTAAAAGAAAAGATGGATTGTTCAACAAGCCATATTCATTTCCTTTTAACAAGTCAGTTTGTGTTATGTGTATTTTTTGTATTAAAGTTTCCAATTAAAAGAAGAAAAAAAAAGGTTAGAAATTACAATCTGGGATATTTTTCCTCATTAAAAAGAAAGAAGACATAAAAAATATTTTTATAACTTAACTATTGTTAATGTTACAGTTATATACATTTACACTGTATTGGTATTTATTTTACAACACACATCCAAAAAATACCGTTTCTATTGAATCAAATAATATAAATACAGGAAATTATTCTATAATAAAAGATAAAACCACGAAATAGATATTTACTTCTAAAATATCCATATTATTCGCTTCAGAGTATATTTTGGTCTTTCTTTTTTTAGATATAAAAAGCCGGATATCGTAAAGAAATGAAAATAAAGAAACAAAAACGACTAAAAGGAAAAATATCAGTTACTCTACTCACCATTCACAAATAACTGGTATATAATCCTGTGAGGACACGGTTATTATTTTTTGTTCTTTAAATTATTATAATTATCAGACTCTACTGAGAATAAATATGACAACAGTTCTTGTGACCACAATGGTGTGTGTATTTATTTATCTGATGTTGACACACACAAATTTTGTTACTTCCTTTGGGTTAGCTATTATTTACATCAGTAGCAGTACGCTCCGTACTACGTCATGGACGGTGTTATGCGGAAAAGTTTCATATTAAATATTATTCCGAAGCTTTTATCTTTAATGAGAGGGAATGCAAAAACAAAACTTCTAATCACTCCTACCTCATTTGAAATTTAAAGTTTATTCATTGAATTTTTTTATAATGAATTATGCTATCGCACGGAAAAATCACTCTTAATGGCCTGTGAAAGCGGTGGTGAGCATAATTTTTTGAAAAGAAATTGTGTAAAATAAATGTCTTCCCAAGTGAAATTGCATTCAATTCGTTATTTCTATTTAAATCCACAAATTGGATGCACTGGATGCAGGCAGAAATTTTGGCAGGCCTAAATAAATATTGGCTATGGAAATTAATACCTGTCATAAAAACACACACAAACGCATTAAAAACACGTTTCCGTGCGGACGTAGTTGTAAACACCAAAACCAATCAAGACTGAATATTTTATCAAAACAAACATTCTATGGGGCTTACTCTTTCTCTATATAAATTCCTCATATTTTCCGAAACAGCCATAGAGATTATAAAATATGAAATATGCATCATGCACGTATCTCATTTTTTCTTTCTCGCACCTCCTCTCAACACCTACACAGACCCTAACGTCACCTACGGCTACTAACCGACTTCACATACGCACTTCATTGGATGCCCTCTCTTTCTCTCTCATCTCTTCTATTTATTTATTTCTCACTTAAACGTTTTGGATTAATTTGTATTTCTCCTGTTTACATAAATTATAATGAGTATATATAGTTGGTGAGCATAGATACAGAGTCAACTATGAATATAGGGGAAAGTTTTCTTTACAGTTTTATATATATATATATATATATATATTCGTTTCTTTTTGGTGTGAGTATAAGTCTGATGCACAACGCATCTGAGCCTGCCCACAATCTTCTTTCTGCGCTTTTTAAGAGCAATCACTCTGCTGTTACTACATTTGTTGGAAGTTTCGATAAAAATACAGGGATTATATTTCTGTAACATTTTTATATATTTATATAAATAAAAAAGAACAACTTTATTCGCATGAGTTACCTGACTAATAAAAAATGAGTTAGTTCTTCAGAGAAAGGAAATTGACTGAGAATTCACGTTTTAAATTTAATTGATATTGTGTACTAAAATTAGGGTCGTTTCCAAAGTAATGCAACCTATTAAAAAAATTTTTTTTATAAATTGAAGAGCTACAAAAATGGGCAAGAGTGCAGTTTCACGGAATAAATACTCTCGACTCCTTTTTCACATAAACGGAAATTTTTCAGTAGTCACCGT
>JAYKTE010023442.1:0-15552 GCA_036873565.1 Xipholeptos notoides
GTGTGTGTGTGTGTGTGTGTGTGTGTGTGTGTGTGTGTGTGTGTGTGTGTGTGTGTGTGTGTGTGTTTGTGTGAGTGTGTGTGGTTGATAGATTGCAAGGTAGACATCCAAAGAAGTTTGTGAAAGAGCAAGAAGTTTCTATGGTCTGGACTAAAAAAAAAGAAATCTTGTTATTTGAATAGATAAATAAATCGCGAAAAATGAAATTAATTTCCATTTATATTTTCTTTAAGCCACAAGTACTCGATTCGAACTAGGGAATTTTGCGCCTGAACTTTGCAATTCCGAATTCTTTCTCTTTCAAACGTACCCTTCACTAACATATGAACGCCTTTGCATCATCAGGTTTAAGAGTAGGGCACCAATAGTTTGAACTTTGAGGTAGTCCAAACTAATAAATGAGTGCTGAATTCAGGTTTATAGAGTAGAACTCTAATAGTTTGGACTTTAAAATAGTCCAGAGTAGTGGAAGATTCCAAACTCATAAATGATTTTAGGTTTATATATGTTTATTGATGTTAAAATAATAGACACACGATTTCTAATTAAAAAGGATTAAAAATATGATAAATAATTAACATGTAAATTATATTGCACACTTAAACTAAGGAAAAGTGACAGTTATAAAATAATGCATGTATTTACATTTAAAATATTGTGAATCAATATTTTATTAACCAACTTTTTGCTGTGTTTTCTGCATTAGTTTATAGAATTAATACTAACCATAGATAGAGTGTAATAAGGATTAAGTGCACAGTAAATTAAATAACTAATGGCTTATTTGTATGTTTATTTTGTTTTACGGCACATCAACCTTTTTAAGTCATTCATTGCTGAGAACAAGCATTTTTGATAAACATTCTTTTGTCCACAGGCAGTTTTTTAAATAACACAATATGAACTATCTAATCTATAGCTGGGGAGAATGTGGCGATTCATACCTTTGCCAAGGGTATTAGTCCTAATCTGAACGTAAACCGAATAACTGGGAGATAACGAATAGCATTCTATACGTATTACTCGGTTCAAAGTTATGAACGAGTCCAAAGTTTTAGATGGAAGTTCCAAACTACTGGATTTCAACCTATTAATGTTCTACTGAATAGAAAAAGATGATAATAACAAAAATAAGGATAATGACCATTCAAGTAAATACAATTAGGCCTTAATTACTGCCAAAATAAAAAATATACTACGGATGCAAACATATTAGACTGTTAGTAAATAAAATATACAGTTGGTCCTTAAATGGTATTTTATAATCTGTCAGAAAATTTCCAAGTTGAATATTGTGTTTACCACCAACGAGTAATCATTGTCCACGGCAATTTGATATATAGCAAATAAAATAAACCCACAATAATTTTGAATAATCGTAATGTTTAGCCGGGTAGAATCTTTGGTTTATAAGCCCAAACATTTATCCAAGATTGCCCCCCAGAAAATGTGACGCCAAGCATTTAGCTTTTACGGTTTGATAAACTATTTCATAATGAGGGTTTCAATCCAAACCCAAATGAAATAAAAAAATAAATTAAAAAATAATAATAGTTTAGTAATAAAGTATTGGGAAATAGAAGAAAGGGAGAAAAAAACCGACAAAAATCCCCCCCCTCCCCAAAACTGAATGATGATGAAGAGAGCTTGCAGTTCGTGACTGCAAGGTATCCAGATATTTTGGAGTGCCAAAGAAGACTTATTGTCACAGCTTTCAGGAATCTCCACCGTTGGCAGAGTGGAAAGACTTTGTTAATGGTGGGTAAAGTTGATGCAGTAGGGTGAGAACCCAAGGAGATGTTTCACCATACACTCTTTGACTGCAATGGCTCGGAGCCTGAAGGTACTCAGAGGAGACTTTTCACTTCCAGTAAAACTCCATTATCCAGATCTTTTCTTACAGCTCCAAAAATCTATTGCTTTAAGGGATGTCCTCTTCTGTCTTAAAATGTGGAAATCACAATATTCAACAATATATTAGACAAGCAAGATATGAGTTGTCACTGTAACTTCATTGACAACGTCAATCAAGGACCCACTGTACCGGTCAATAATCAGTTGGTTAGTAAGCTAATTATTAGTAATTAGTAGGCACCAATTCTTACCTGGTCTTCTTATGTGACGTGAATTATTCAATATCTCCTGGATTTCTACAAGAAACCAAAGGATTTCAAGACCGGTCGTTATTTTAAAACATTAGAAACAAATAATAAACAGTTCTTATTAACTGGCAGATTCCTTAAAGTGAGATTGGTTAATAAAGCCAATAAGAACTGATTTCATTCTTGAATTTTAACTGAAATACATTGTTTTTCAGGAATTACTGTTTTGAGACATCAAGACAAGGAAAAACATTTTAGAATCCAAATAATAAAACTTGAGGCTTAGATAAAAGTGTAATATCTCTTTTAACTACTGATAAACTACCTAAAATGAGGAGATAGAGAAACGATAAGAACAGATGGTACACTTTGATCTTAGCCAAATGATGGATTTAATGATATTACATCAATCTTCATTTAATGTTTGTTTGTTTTGTTTTTCGGCACATCAAACATTTTAGGTCATTTAATGCTGAGAATGATCACTTTTGTTAAACTTGCATTTTTTTTTCTTATAATAGAATATATTATTTAATCCTTAGCTCGAAGGAATGCAGGGATCAATATTTTATTTAATGCCCTTCAATTTTTTCATATGAGCTTTAGACCAATGCTTTACCGTTGAACCTTTTTAAAATCATTTCGTTGTTGTTGTCAGCCCCTACTCGTATCGGGTCCATCGCTTATTTACTATTTTTGAAGATGCCTGTATTTTACGTGGCTAGCAAGGCCCAATCGGTGGTGGAAGAGTTACGGGCAGTGTTTACAAGGGAGTGTAGGTGGAGGGCGGAGCTGCTCTCCACGCTCTCTTCTTGTTTTTTCACTTTCCCCTTTCCTCTACTAAAAGTCCATGGCACCTCTGCGTGTTAAGATTCTCTGTCTGGTCTGGCCCCTGGCTGCTTGTTCCCACGAGGAAGATTAATATTTGTCACCACCACGGTGCGCATCAGCTGGTCTTTATAATGCCATTTAGGTGCTCCTCGTAATCTAGTCCCAATGGCGAGCTCGCCATAAAACATTTTTTTGGAAGCCAGATGCATCCATCCCGCTGATGTGTCTGGCTCAACTTATGCGCTGGTGGATGATGGTGGCCTCAACGTTGGTCATTTTAGTTCTGTTTAAATCATTTGATTATATATAAACCTTTTTTTTAAATTAGTTTAAATATCATAATGAAATTTCACGTCATTTCATTTCCCGTCGCAGGAAGCCTGCCTCGTTTTAGTTGTAATAATTTTTCATTTATACACTCCATAGAGACATATAGTCTTTTGTAGAAATATTAATCCAATCAATTTGCCTCATATCCCCAAAATGGAGACTTTTCATATTAATAGATTTTAAGATTATTGAGGATAATATGATATAATAAGGCTGCTACTGGCAGCTATGTAAGTGGAGCTATATTAAAAAAATTGAACAATTTAGATGACACGTAACATTCAAAGACTGCCACGCTGATAAATTTATGCTAGGTTGGTATGCTGTAAAAAAACTAAACAAACAAAATAAATTTATGCTGTATTAAAATACCAAATTGACTCATATTTCTAGAGATTTGATTTAAATATTGTTTTCAAAATTTGGTGTCTATATTCGTTGATGCTACTACAGCAATTAACTACTCATTCAATGAAAAAGAAAGTTATTCATTTTCTTTCTATTAGGTTGTCCCAAAAGTTCTTTAACACTTTGCCAGGTAGTAACAAAAACAAAATATAAATATTCTTCAAAATAATGACGATCAATTTCCAAGACTTTATACCATCGATTTTTCTTTATTTTGAAAATCAAATAAAGTATTTTAATAAAGATAATTCAATCAAAAGAAACAGAGACAAAACTAAATTTCAATGTATATTACTTCTAAATGGTTTTGATCAAGTAAGCTTAAGGAATTTATTTTTGTCATTCTTGTAAAATTTAGTTTAATTTTCACAGTAACGTTTGGCATTTTTTCTATCCAATAAATAACAGAATGCGTAACCATTAAAAAAGGAAATTCATTAAAAAAAAAAGAATACCTGGCTGGCTCAATGTCCATTAGGTCATTATTTTGTTATAATTGATTGTTAGTCTTACACTAATATAACAGATTGTAATTGAGTAAGAATATACACACATATATACATATGATGGTGAGTACAACAACAATAATAACAATAGTAATGATAATAACAGCAGCAGCAGGAATAACAGAACAACAACAATTACAACTACAAACAATGTGACAGGTTGTATAAAGAACACACAAGAAATTAACTAAACTAAAGGCAGAAAATAAGTGTTCAAAGCGTTTGCCTGAACCTGTCCTGGAAAATTATTGGTCAACGGTACTTTAGGACTTCAATGTTCGACGGCCGTCCCCGACTTTCAAAAAATAGGCATAACGTCATAGTCGGTTATTTAAGAAACAAGCAGGATATGTTAAAATTTTACAAAAAGGATTAAAAATATGAATAAAAAATGTGCTTTGTTCAAAGACAAAAACATGTAAAATCATTCATTCGCATTAAAATTTACCTCGTATTAATGAAATGCATTTTATATGTTACAAAGGAAAGCACAAGAATGAGCGAAAGCAATAAAAAATGAATTTCAGCAAAAATGTTTCAATTTGCTGACTGTTATCCTCATCTTTATTTTATTATCTTCACAGCGTTTCGGTCAATGAATCATTCGGCTTTTAAAAGGTTAAATCCTTGAGATGGGGTTTGATAATCTGTGTATCGAATTTGCAGACTTTTGTCCTCAACTTTATTTTTGTTATCTTCAGAGAGTTTTGGTCGATGAACACTTCGGCTTTCTGCAAGTGAACGGAAGCTTTAAAAAAAACCTACGAACTTTACTCATTATTCAACCTAGAAGGTAGACTGTTCTAATTTTCTTAACCATGACTATTTGTGAAATGTATTTTTAGTAATTACAACCTCTGGGAAGGATTGAACTCCTACCTCGAATTGACACCCACTAAGAAAAAAAAACAAAAACAAAAAAAACGCCTTTATCTGTTGCACAACGTTTAATTACTAAGAATACATGAAAAACTTAACACGAAACTTCTGTTGTTTTGAATGAGCTTTCAAAATCCGCATGGTTAATACTTTAAACTTATATCTACATGGTACATTGTAACGGCTAACAAGATGAGAGCAAACCAGCCTTATTGGCTTAAACGGAAGTCTCTGTAGGCTTTCGGTTTAAAATGGTGGTTATTCTTGCAGTCGAAAATAAACATTTCTAGTAATTTGGAAGGTATAAGAACATAAGATAAATGGTGCGAATAACAATAATAATTATAATAAATAGTATACTATGATCAGTGGCATAGCAACTGCTTTTGCTACCCCTTCGCTAACCCTTGATAACCCGCTAACCTCAAAAATTACAAAAATCCTTCAAAATATTCATCTACATGGAACTACAATCAAGGATCTAATTTTAGACTGTCCTAAACTTTCATTTTATTACAGTACTCATATACATAAACAGTCGTCGTCGTCGTCGTCGAAGAAAACCAAATATTTTTCCAAACAAAAAACGTATAATTCAAATCATTAAAAAATTTTAAATTAAATTAACTGGCTCTTTTTTATTTTTTCTATTTTCTATTTTTACCTCCACAAAATGCCTTCCCCCGGGATCTTGCCACTCGGGTTGACCGCACCTCCTGCTACCCCATTGACCTTGGCCAAAATTAATATAGTAACCACAGGTTTCAATCATATAGTTAGTAGTAAACCTCATTTGCTGTTTATTACTTTCAACATGGTACCGAAGAACCATTCAATTTTCCAATTAACTTGGGGATGATAGATAGATAGATAGATAGATAGATAGATAGATGCCTCGTGTATAGAAACACTTTTGGATTGTCGATACAATTGTACATGTCCTGGTGGATCTTATAACAAATGCGCCAGGTCATCTCAAGCCTGCATCGACAATTCCAATTACATAATCCCCGCTAGGCAAAGGTCCAGAACTGGGTTTCGTAAAACTTTGGGTATTAAATTCGAGACAAAACGAAATGTATTATTTTTGCAATTTCTAAAATTAAAAAACGATTCGTCTTAAGGAAAATAGGAGTAATTTGATTTCCAATTCTGAATATGGTTGAATTGTTAGAATATGCAAAGATTATGACATGGAAAAGAACCACAATTTCAAAAGTGCCGAAAATAAGAGGAAAAAATAACATTTTTTTTCTATATACAACGTGCTATTGCGCATGCTTCACGGTGTCCTCAGAAGTCGCCAAGTAAGTTAACATAGTTTCGTTGGCTAACACGGTATTGCCATCCTTAGAGTCGCCAGCAGCATTCGCCACCGGACAAGGAAATGGAGAAAAAACAATAATAAAGTAGTTGATAGGCCCAATCGGTTGTAAATATGTCAAAAATCAGTCAGTTCACAGATGTTACCACAGAGAATTCAATAGACAACTGGTTTGCTTGATATAATAAATATAATTGAATAATTATAATAACATCATCAAACTAAGCAACATTGTTATACCAAAAATAGTAAAGCCACAATAACAATGAAAAACAGAATTAGTAACAATAATATTTCGTTTTAAGTTAATAATACAAATTTGAGCAATCAAGTCTTAGCATTAAAAAAATGTAGAATAGCAAAACTAAATCAATGAGAAATAAAAATAAAACCAAAAAAAGAAAAAGTATTAAAATAACGAAAATAGTTATGATTTTCATAATATACAATTCTTATAAAACCATTCATAGTAAACACATAAAAGGGGAAATAATTAGTAAAAAAGAACGAAAGACAAAATGAACCTACATCAAGATGTTAATTATGGTTGTTCTTTTCAGCTAAATTGGACGACTCGCTATAGTTTTCAATTAGTCTTGCTTAACATTTACTAAAATTTCCATAAACACGGAATCCAAAATATGATTTTTAAAAATCAATTTTCAGAGAACAGTGATATAATATAGCAATTTATCGCTATCAATGTTTCGTATATAAATTTTGAAAAATGCCTTAGAATAAATGAATAAAAAGCCATAATAAAAAAAGAATTTTTTTTCTAATTTAAAAGACATTTTCAGTATTGACTATTTCATTAATCTTTATATCTGTAAAAGTAAAAACGTCTGTGTGTGTGTATGTGAGGTCAAGTACCCTCTACCAAACGTCTCTGCCAATTTTTGATCTACTGATTTAACATTTGATATATAGGATGTTCAGACATGATGAAAGCTTTTTAATAGGTTTTGAGCCGGAAATCTATCTGCTAAGGGGTCAAAGTTGAAAGATTGAGCCGTTGTGGTTCAAACTACTCTGCAAATTTTGGGTCTAAAAACGTGAAATTTGATGCATGGGTTATTTGGATCTGAAAAACTATTTCTAATTGGTTTTGAGCCGAAAATAGCTGCAAAGGGGTCAACATTTGGAATTACAAAAAATCAAAATCAAAATGTACACAGAAGCGAGCATCAAAGCATTCAGGCCACCGAAATTTGCATAGCACAATAATTCAGACCACCTAAATTTGCATATGTACGATTCTACTTTTCTATATAATTGGTATTCTTAACTACCTTAATAGAAAGTCCCCGGCGCATGGACAAAACCAGGCAATATTTCTAGTATATATTAAAGTGAAAATGTGTGTGTGTATGTGGAACAGCCTCTACGAAACTAATCTACTAAATTTTTGTCTAAAAACTTGAAATTATATATATAAGGTATTCAAACCTGGGAACACTTTCCTAATCGGTTTTGAGTCGGACAAATAGATGCTAATGGGTCAAAATTTGAAATGACAAAACTCACAAATCAAAATAAACACAAAAGCAGGTATTGAAGCATTCAGATCACAATAGTTTGTGGACATCGCTCATTTGTGTCCTTGACTTTAATTTTTTTTGTCTAAATAAATTAAAATGAATATAAGAAAGGGTATAATTAATTTGTACCCTTCACATTTAAATTCGTTTGTTTAAATACCATGAAATATTTTTTGAGTTAATGCAAAAATTGGTTATAAATGTGAACGACGTAAATAAATTATTCCCACATTTACGTATCCGTGAGATTTTTTTTACGGATTAATACAGCTAGTTGATCTATTATTAGGGAGATTTAAAAGAATCATGGATAAACGTAACTCAAAGACGAAGGATTTTATGGATTTACAAATAGTATTTGTCAGATTTATTTGCAGATTATTCAAAAATAAAAAAAAATATAAAAATTAAATTTTAGCCTCGATAGATTTTAAAGTTATTTTTAACATACAAACTATAGCAATATTTTAGTTTAACAGAATGAATATTTTAATTTCATAATTTTGTTTTTGCACAATTAGCAATGTAAAATATGGATTAGCTGCAAATTAATATTTCTTTTAAAGAATTACATTTAAAAAAATAAATTTTTTGTTCTTGTTGATTTTTGTAACGAATTTGGTGTCCATAGAAATAAGAGGCAGAAACTGTTTTGCACACTGGAGTTTATTTTTGAAGGTTCTAGTTCTGGGCGAGAAGTTGAAGCGCAGGCTTGAAATGGGTGCCTTAACAGCGTCCTTTCTCTTTCTTCATCCCCGCAAGTTTTTCTTCCTTTTCGTTCTTCTTCACCACACCCGTAGAAGTATCTTTCTTCTTTTTTTTTTCTTCAAACAAGAATCTTCCAATTATCAATATCCTCTTCAAAGAGTTGTTCCTTTTTGATAATGGACAAGCGGTTATAAAATCTATTCAAGTCTCTTCTTTTTTTTAGATATGTCACATATAGTATTTCCTCCCTGAAATCTAGGTAACTATAACATTAATAAACCAGACTGTTTTAGTCATGGTTTTCTACAGCACTAATTAAATGAGAAGCCTATTATTTCTTTTCATGTGAGATATCCTTCTATTTTAATAGTTTATATATTTTAGTACTACCTTTCATTATGAAAATACTGGGTTGATTAGTACAATTCACATCCCTCTTATATTTATTTTCCATTTTTTTTAAACATACACGTATACACACACTTTATAATTCTGTATTACATCCACTCCTTTCCTTTTTTTTCTTTCTCTCTAACGCTCTTTCTCTCCGCCTTTCTGCCTTAACCTCTATTTCTCTCTTGAAAACTAACAGTAATAGATTTAAACAAAACCGCGGGAACTTAGTTGACAACCTAATTATATTTTTTTCCAATTTTTTCTGCGGAATATTAGCGGTTGGACACTAATCTACCAGATTACACAAAAATAATTGGAAAAGAAATCATTATTTAAAGATTTTTTATTGCGGTGCCCAGTTTTACGTACATCACTCTAATAAATCTATTCCCCATATGGAAAACACGAGAACGAATCTTTTCCAATAAGAAAAAAGTGAATTTCTTAACATTTTGTTGTAAACGTTTAAAAGGCATAATAATTCTCTTAAAAAGTTAATCTCCAACAAATTTTCATACATTTGTTTTACAAGTTATAAATAAGAAAATAATAATTTTCTTATTAACTTCCAACAAATTTTTCGAAACAAATAAAACCACAATGCCGAACCTACGGGCATTAAATCCTTCGGTAATATAAGGGTGATAATTCGTTCTTGTGTCTTCAATATGGGGATCAATTTACCAGTATGTAAAAGTGAACGGCACCTAAAAAATCTTGAATTATTTTTTTTCTCCCAATTTTCTTGATAATTTGGTAGATTGGTATTCAATCAATAATATTCAGCTGAAAAAAATGAAAAATAAAAAAAATTCTAGAAGAAAAAATTATGATGGGGTGTGAATTGTACTAGCCATCCGAATAATGCTTTGGATATAGTTTTCTACAGCATTAATTCAATCGGAAGCCCATTGAGAACCTTTTTGAAAAGGGCAAACTAGTTTAGTTTTGTTTGTCGGGGTTAAAGAGTTAGGTTAGTGATGGGTAAGCAACCTCTTGTTAGGATGATTCCTTACCTGAATCTTCAAGTGCATTTGCATAAGCCAAAATCTCTTGGATTTCTACAAGAAATTGAAATCCATTAATCATTTTGAGAAGAAAAAAATAATGGACTCTTAATACAAAAAAACCTGGGGTTAGCCTAATTTTGAAGACGACTTTGGGACTACGCACGCGCAGAAATGAATTTGTCGTAGAAATATAGATTACAATTTAGAAACACTTCTTTTAAATTTCTCTCCTCGATCTATACGTAAATATTTCCAAGTCTCTCATAAAAACACCAACACGCGCACGCACATAAACGCCCGGAAAAGTGTACGAATTTGTCTTCCGTTCAAAAATATTATTTGTGTCGATGAACTATTATCAATACTCATAACTTCCTAATGATGTCCAATCCTCGTTGAAATTAGCAGATAGTGCTCAATACAGGTGATAGAAGATCCTTACTTGAATATACATATAAATGACTACACACACGGGGAAGTCTACTTGGGACAGTGGATAGGCATGGTTTTTCGGAATCCTTGATATGAGGCTTGAATAATTTGTGTATCTATTTTAGGACTGTTGTTCTCATCCTTATTATTGTTACCATCACAACGTTTCGGCCGAAATTTTGTGACTCCCGATTACGACAAGAAGGTTCCAGAGTTCGATCACCTTAAGACTACCGAAGGGTTCAGCGGCTGAAACATTATAAAGGTGACGATAAGGATAAGAACAAAAGTTAGAAAAACAGATGTACAAAGTACATATGCAGTTGGACTTTGGAATCGTAAAACGCGAGTTAAAATCCGTTTGCATTCATATTTGGACCAATGCCCTTGAGAAAGGTATGAATACTCACATTCCCTCCAGCTATGGAATAAATATTGCTTGATTTAATTATTATTATGATTATCATTTGTAGCTTTATTTACATTCAAGTAACAACAGCAATTTATAAGTAATAGTAGTTTTGGTAGTAATAATAGTAGTAGTAGGAACTACAACAAAAATGAAGATTTTTATAACTGTAAGAAAGAAATTTGTCAAAAGGAACAAACATGGATCGTCTCCATAGTCGGATATTAGGTTTGATCTCTGGAATAAACAAAAGAACTGCAAAACCTAGATGAAAAAACGAAATTACTACTTACAATGCACGTAAAACCACTGCAGCCAACAAATGACATGAATCAATAAAAAGAAAAAAAAAACGTCAAATTTATTTTTTGGACGAGTGAAAACAGATACAGACTAATCATATTTTCTGAAATTTGAGGATAAAAATCTATTAGGTTGGCACCTTATTATTATTTTATTGTTTATTTATTTCAAGAGAGAAAGAGAAAGGTTAAGACAGAAAGACCGAGGGAAAGAGCGTGAGAGAGAAAGAAAAAAAAAGGAGTATATATAATACAGAATTATAGAGTATGTGTATATGTGTGTGTTCCAAAAAGAAAGAGAGAAAAAGGGGGAGTAAGTATAAATTTAAACATAACGGCGGAAACTTAGTTGCCAACCTTATACATAAAGTAAAGTAATGGAAATAAATTAAGGAGAAGAAGGAAAGATAACGGGTATAGGTAAAATAAATAAATAAACAGAATAAAATAACATAAAAGCAACTAAAAAGTCAAACGTTCAAAAGCCAAAACGTTGCATATGTAAGCATAGGGCGATGACAGTAGAAAGAAACCTAAGAATCGTAATAGATCATTGGCGACGAATGTGCAAAATAATGTATTCTGGACGAACTTGTTTAAAGCAAATAATTGATAAGACACGGGGGAAGATATCATCGTAAAGAAGACATCTTGATTAATTTTCACACAATGGTATTGTAGACAAGCCTAAAAGGAATGCAAGACGGACATAACTCGGTAGAATCTTAGGGAGAAATCTAAATTTGAACATGTGTTGATGACACCCGCAATCACCAGTATGTATATCATCGCTGGTGTTCATTATTGAAAACTGCTTTAATAAATTTGGAAGATTATGCATAACTTCAAAGCACTCCAATATAAGGCAATACAGTGCGACGCAAAAGTATTGGATACATTACATTTTTCTTCATAACTCTAATTAGAGATGAATATTTTACCTAAAATTTGGTCAGTACATTCCTATTACTATTCTAACTTATATTTCGGGTAGTAATTACAAGATCAAAGTTTATAAAGTCTATTTTTAAGGGAAAATATAAATTAACAAACGCAAAAGTATTGGATACATTAATCTGATATTTAGTTGTATCTCCTTTGTTGAGTTCAAAAGCTCCCAGTCGCTTTCTATAGTTGCACACATGTTTTTTTTTGCAAAGATTTGCAGGTATTTGCAACAGCTTCACTAGGGTTTTTAAACTTTCTAATAACATTTCCATCTGTAATAAGTGGTAGATTCAGTTCCTTTGATGTTATTCAATACCCGTTTTCTTCTTTGTGCGAATCAATGATTTTTTTTTACGAATATCTATTGATAACTCTTTAGTTTTAGGCATTTTTATAAATGAACTGTTTGATATTGAAGCAGGGGAACACAAACCGGAAGAATTTTATAAAAATTATTTTTAATGATAACTTGCTTGCCGATTGCAACACGCAAAGCAAAAGTCACCTAAAATTATTTTAGAAAAGGGATTTTTTAAAGTGTATCCAATACATTTGCGTTTATAATTTATATTTTTCCTTAAATTTAAACTTTCTAAACTTTGTTTTTTTTTTTTAATTACTACCCTAAATATAAGTTAAAATAGTAATATCCTGGCCAAATTTCAGGTAAAATCTTGAACCCTAATTAGTTATGAAGAAAAATGAAATGTATTCAACACATTTGCGTGGCACTGTATATTCAGTGTCACAGGCAACCACTCGTGTCCGATTATCGGGTCTAACGCTCAACTCCTATTTTTGATTATGCATATATTTTACATGGCTTGTAAAGCTCAATCGGTAGTGGAGGAGACGCAGGCAGTGTTTGCAAGGGTGTATGAAGAAGAAAAAAGGGTATCAAAACAACAGAGTACCAGTAGCTATATAAGCTGTTTTTGGTGGTCATGGCTTCGCGACGGCCGCGCACACTGGCTTTGACTGGCATTGCTCCCACCACAGTCCAAGAAGGATGCAACAGGCAGCCTGCAGGCTGCATCGGGCTGCCGAGTCTTTGATACATCAAAACGTACCTTGCTGCCTGTTTGACAGGAGTTGCTCTCTTCCACCAGCGCTAGTATTTCAGTGTATGAATAGGTAAATAAGATGTTGTTTAACGACATCTCACTGCTTCAGCTTGTTTCCGACCATAACTGTTAATTTTCTTCTGTCATTTTAATATAAATGCTTTTTTTGCTTTGTTTCCTAGCTTCAATAGGTTTATTTCTTTCTGGTAATTTGATATTATTCAACTTTATTTTGGGTGAAATATTTTCGATAAAGTTTATAGATTTGTTTTTGTTTTTTTGTAGTATTTGGCTAGTATTTTACTTTTTGCTGTCTGTTATTATATGCTTGTGGGAACATGTTGTCACCGGAATAAAAATCACTTTTAATTGCCTGTAGAAAAATTACATGAAAACCTCTTATGGATTTATACACATTTCTTTTTAAATGGTTACACTCACCGAGGGTGTAATTATTTGAAAAAGAAATAAAACCATAAAAAAAAATTTGTAATTTTTTCCAAGTGAAATTTGGTTGCATTAATTAATTCGTTACTTGGGTCTGCATCCTTTTAATAGTTAATCGTTGGTTGGAAGTTGTATATAGGGGTGTATTGTTTGTATTAAACATATATTTATTGGTGAGGTGTGTGTTTCCCAATTGGATTCGTGTATATGTTGTATCTAGTTTTCGTACTGGTTTTTAGACTTGTTTTCTTACTGCTTGCATGTAGACTTGTTTTTTTACTGCTTGTATGTAGACTTGTTTTCTTACTGGTTGTATTTATTATAATTTATTATTTTTTGGTCGCTCCATATTAGTTGTCAATTCTTTAATATTATTTATTTATTTCTATGTTGGTGGTTTCGAATTTTATGACTCTTTTTGCTTTTTGGAGTGAAGGAAGGCGATACAAATAGTTAGGGTTTAGTAGTATACAATAACTTTGTTACATATCATGGACTTGGGGTAACAAATAAATATTTGTCTCCATATAACTTTGATATAGTCCAATTGACTATATCCATTTTTAGATATTCTTATCATATACAAGAAAATAAATCTCATTGTTATAATACAGAGATGGAAAAAGTTTCATTCAAGAGAATAGAAAGAAAACAAATTAAATTCCATATAAAAAAAAACATTCAGCTTAATTTTGTAGTCACTGTTTCTTATGTCTGTGATGGGTTAAAATCAAATTGACTGTTATCACATGCGATTAAATGGGGAATGTTATTATCGTTTAAACCAGGGTTTCCCAACTTTATTCATGCTGGTCCCCCCTTGGCTCCAAAGATAGACAGCTAGCACCCTCTACCCCATAAACACATGTAAACTTTTTTCGAAGTAAAAGCAATAAAATTATAAACAAAATATGAATTTAAAAAGCCTGATGTAATACACAAGCTCGACTTCGTCGGCTTGTAAAAATGTTATTTGATCTTGACAATAACCCCTAATAATCTCATCCAACTTTCTTTTCAAATTGAAAATAATAATAAACACAAAATTTCAAAAATAATAATTAGTTGACCATTTGGTTATCAATTACCCTTAATTTACACATGCAACTTAAAAAAAAAAAAATTAAAAACAATATTAAACACAAAATTAGTTACCGTCTCCAATTGTCTATTTTTGCATTACTGTCCCTCCAACCATCCATTACAGCCTTCCGATATCAAAGCATGTCCCCCACCCCCCTGGACGGCGGTACCGGCCACTTTGGGAAACATTGGTTTAAACAGAATTACCTTGCAGAGGGTAGAGGTACAAAATGAATATTAAAATGAATTATCTTGTAGGAGAGTACAAGTATAAAATGATATTTTATAGGGAATATATTGGTAATAGATATAAAGACGACTTGGGAAAATTTTCTGAACACACCATCATGCAAGAAAGCTAGATTTTAAGGGTAAAAGAAACATAAAGTAGATCCTGCTGTATGCGGCCGTCGTCGTTAGCAACGGCCTATTATTTATAACGGTTTTTCTATGCATAGAATATTGTAGATTAATCTTACATGAGCCTTTAATGAGCTACTATCAGTCGGATGGAACCATTTTATGGTGGCACTAAGGTAATTCACATACGTCAGGATCGACTGTAGAAATTCCAGCAATTAGTAAAATAATTATTTATAACGTCAATACATTATGAACATATATACGATAATAGGCTGAAAAAAGCCCAAACAGTTTAGGGAAAACGTCAAATGTAATTGCATTTAAATGGAACGATGGGGTCTTATATAAAATTTCATTTATGTGATACATCAGCAGAATTTATTTTTCATTCTTCTAGTACACACACACACACACACACATACACACACACACACCCACACACATATATATATATATATATATATATATA
>JAYKTE010023553.1:0-15551 GCA_036873565.1 Xipholeptos notoides
TCAACACCTGCCAGAGATATAAGCTTCTCTTTTCTATATTAGTTTGTGAGAATTATTATAAACACTCGATAATGACTGAATAAATAACACCTGATAACAACAACAATAAAAACAAAGTCTGTGAACTGAGGTTATCAAAGAGAGAAAAAACAAGAACTTAACTCATAAATTACTCATGAGTCAACCATTTCAATAAAATGATCAGAATATTCATTATTTTCTGTCAGCTATAAACAGAGAAAAAAATTATGCAGCGGTTTTGATTGGAATCTAAATATACTGCTTCAAAACCTAATTGCTCAGTTTATTCACTTTTAGACCTTTGGAGAAGGTATAAGTTTACTTAATATATGATAAGGAATATGAAATAGAAATTGAGGAAAAAATAACACAGAGATGAAAAGATAGGGGGAAAGGAGAAAGAGTGGGAGAAAACAACTCAAGAGATGAGAAAAAATTTCAAATAAAGACACTTTTATAAAAAATTAAAAAATAAAAAGCAGAAAGAAATACATCAAAAGTAAAAAAAAAGATAATTTTTCAAAGGAAAAAAATATTTGCTTTTAAAAATTTACACCCCAAAAAACACAAATAGAAGCCAAATAAAAATTTAAAAAAAAAAAAGAGTTATTTGTAAAAAGAAAAAAATGTAAAAAGAACAAAGAGATATAAAAAATCAAAGAAATAAAATAAAATGTAAGCAATATACCAAATGAGAAAAAAAACTTTTAAAGAAAATACTTTAATAAAAAAATAAAAAAAAAGATTAAGCAAAAAATCCATACAGAAATAGAAAAATAAAAGTTTGAAAATTTAAACAAAAAAGAAAAAAATATTTATAAAAAACAATCCAGAAGAAAAGTGAAATATAATTCAAAGAAAGAAAAGATATTTTTCAGAACAAAAAAATAGGCAAACATTTTTTAAAAAAGAGAAAATATTTGTAAAATTAAAGAACAAGCAAAAAAAGAAAACAATGCAAATAATAGAAAAAAATGAAATAAAAAAAGACATAATAGGGAAAGAAGACAAGAAGGAAAATAGAATGTAAGGAAAAAGAAGGACGAGAAGGGGTTAAGAAAAAGAAAAAGAAAAAGAAGAAAAGAAAAGACAACGAAAGTAAAAAACAATAACAAGGAATCAAAAACTACTACTGAAACTTAACTTGTCAAAAAATCACACAGTTTGCATTGCAAGGGCGGAACAAATGCCATCGAAACTACCCCAATCCCAAAGCCTTCTAAAGTGGAAACAGATCCTATTGAAATCAAAGCCATAAAAATACAATGAAGTTGACACACAGCAGTTAAGCAGAAGGATAAAGCCTGCAGGGGTCTGGTTTCCTTTCATCCATAGGATGCAATGAACCTCTCCTCCTTGCCCCTACCCCCACCAAATAGTAACAGGCCAACTGGGAGCAAAAAATGAAACATTTCTCTTTCATCTCATCTGACCACAAGAATTATCATGATGAAATGGCCAAAAAGGAAAAAAACAAACTTTTTATAATGCTATCATCAAATTGTTAATTTTTGGTGCAATTTTATTGTTATAACAATATCTTGAGGAAAAGCAAAAAAACTCAGGTAAAGAATTATGTATGATGTGTTCTTTGGGTTTATGTCTACCTTTAAGTAAGGTTGTATCATTTTCCAGAATCTCATATTACTCTGAAGGTCCTTGCATTCCACTGTTTGGGAATCACTGATTTATGGTTATCAATCACAAAGCTTTTTGGATGGCTAAGACCACTATCTATCTAATAATTGTATTCATGATTATGTTCATATCTTTCCCACTGAAAGTAAGTGCAATGCAGCGGCTCTGAAACTAGAGTCTAAATTTCTACTCTGTCTCTCTCTCATAAAGTTTTGAATAGTACATAAATAGAAATAATCAAAAAAAAGGTATGCTGATAAGAGCCAGGATTCTGTTTTGCCTGTCGTACCCATGTGAAAAATGTGAAAACAACACTTGGGATAAAGGAAGATGGCCACTAGGGCTGTCACAGCCCTAATGACTAGGGCTGTGACAAGAATATTCTTTAATAGAAGCATATTGTTACAGCCCTAATGATTACACATCACAAACGATGTAAATTCTTATATTTAGTATGGCAACATAAAATGATGATCACACATCACAAAAAACATATATTTTTATATGGTATAATGCAACATAACATCCCTAATATAATGAAGTATGCAAAGTCCAGACTATGGTTACAATCATTTTAGTTTCAAAAATATTATGGCACCATGACCTCTTTATTAAGTTTTAGGTCTGCAAGGTCAGTGCTTCCAAGTAGGCTAACAGTGCAAAACTACCAATGTCGAACCATTGAACCAGATAAAAAGTAATTTGTTGACTCACTGGAAAAATACAGCTGACAACTAACAGAATCATATTTATTCAGCAGTTCAAAACCATCAACCTTTTAATTATTTGTAAAAAAATTAATATAAATAATAAAAGTTTGATTTTAGACAAGTCCAAAATTACTCTAACAGAGGACTAATCATTAAAAGAGTCTAATCAAACCCTATCCCAAAAAGAAAAAAAGAAGAACTGCTCTTCAATACAGCATTTTAAATAGGATATTTGCATTCATATCTTGAATATTATGTTACATGGAATCCTTTTATTGCTTTATACATGATAATGAACATGATGTTAAATTACATTCATCTATTTCCCCTGTACAAGGAACACCATAATGAAATTCAGCTGTATTCTTTTATGCAAGTTGTTCTTGTACAAAAAGATTAGGCGAAATCAGCTTTTCTCCAAAAATTTACTCTTGAAAAAAAATGTGATATGAACAACAGAACAATGTTTTTAAGTTAAAAATATAAAAGAAAATCTTCATGCTAAAAATGTATGCCTTGCTCTAATTGTAGAAGATTTTTTAAGACTACTTTAGATATTAATGGATTTAACTAATTATTTGCCCTGACTTCATTTTATTATTATTATATTATGAGTTCACATACTGGTTGCTATCAGAACTTGTATACAATTAGTGACCAGGGGATTTCACAGGAGTCAGAGGGACAATGAGTCTCATGATGCTCTAGCACACTCCGTATGATATCTCCTTGAGACACCATCTTTACACTAGCCATCAGCAGATTCAATGCTTGGCTCTCTGAAGGCTGAATGACATTTTCTCCTCAAATATCTCAGTATCTTTTGAATCCTTGTGGTCAATGATTGCATGACCTCCTCGCTCTTCTAGAATGTATATCTGGAATGAAAAAGTGTTGGAGGGTGGAGGTGTGGAGGTGTAGATGTGTGTGTGTTAAAAAATTTTTGATTCTTTTTTCCGGTTTCCTTTCTTTCATCTGCCATTGGATTTAATTTTCATGGTCCTCTCATTTTATTATTATTATTATTATCATTATTATTCCGTTTTGAAATATATCCAAGGATAATGTGTTCTGTTCACTTCACTTGAATTTCTAGGAACATAAGACAGGAAGAAGTATATTAAGGTCAGCCTAGACCAAGCTGTTGCATAGGCTAATCCTATTTAGAGTTGCAGAATAGTCATACAAATAAGTAAACCTTTGGTACTAACATTCATAGATATTTGAAGAAGTTAAATTTCAAGGTGCTCGGCATTTATTTTTTTGGGAAGAAATTTTCAAAGAATTTTGGTTTAATAATTCTGAATGGCTTGGCTTGTTTTTTAATGTCATATCAACCTTTTTGGTCATTTAATGCCAATAGTAATCACTTTTTGATAAGAGTCTTTCTCTTGACTAAACCTTTGAATAAAATTAGTTGCATGATATAACAAATAGCTAGGGAGAATAAGGAGGTTTATAGCTTTCCAAAAGGTATTTGCTAAAATGAAAACATAACAGAACAACTGGTATTTCTACTCATGCATTACGGTTCAAAAGCCTAAGCACTTATTCACAGTGTTATGGGGCTTCTCCCTTTGTATAGCACATTAATAAAAGTTAATAAAAAAATATTCATCCTCTCTTCTAATGTCAACACATTTAACTACTTTCATTTTCACCTAAGTATGATATATGATATATACTTGGTTGAGCACCACACCAAGTTAGGCACAAGGCCAGTTTTACATGCTCATCATATTCCTGTGCTTTTTGTAATCAGTGTTGCTCTTCACCTAGACGAGTTACTCTCACCTAAGTATAGAATATATTTTTTAGTTAATCTGTCAGAATCCTTGAAATAAGACTTGATCATCTGTGTTTAGACTTTTCAAACAGTTGTCCAAATCTTTATCTTCACAGTATTTTTGCTGATGTTCTATCTGGCACTCTTCAGGTAATACTGATCAGTTTCAAGAATTATAATCAAGAATTAGTGATAATTCTTGATTTCTTCACATAACTTTAAATCAAACCCTTAATCTAATTAATTTTGGGAGACTGTTCTTATTTCATTAACAATGCCCAGATATAAGTTTTGAATTTAAAAACATTTTGTTAAAATGTAGACCCTTTCCAAAGACAATAACATTTTGATTGGATTTCATTTATTTTGATCTGGTTGGTACGTATTCAATTCATGTGGACACTTCATATAGCCAGCCAGAAAATATTAATCAAAAATTAAGAGATAAATCATTGCTTCAATTTTTATAAATATAATCTACATTAAAATTCTGATGATTCATTTTAGAATTATCTGAATTTGGTGATGTTTGTAGTGGTGGTATTATTATTCATAATATTATTTGCCTGGAATCATTAGTAATACTACTCCTAAACCAAAATTTTCATTTAACTTATTACGACCTGATATTACCAATTGGACTAATCTATTTCATTTTTCTTTTTATTAAAGAAGGTTTTTACTTTTTATAATATCTGGACCCATTTTGTCTAAAAACAAAATAAAACAAGACCCTGCTATTTACAATAAAAAAGAAAATTATTGTCTCAAACAAAGTTGATTTCAAGCTTTGTAGATATTTGATGCAAAACAATTGATGTGCCAAGGAGATGATTTCCCTAGAAATAAAAACCCCTACTTTATGAGAATTAGTCAGACACCTGGGTTTCAGTAATATAGAGGAATGAGTCTGGGGATAAGGAAGGTTTTGACATGAAAAGACAGGGTAATGACAAGTGAAAAACGAGTTATTCACAATCGAAGGGATAACTGGTCATTGCTAATGAGTCACCATAACCCCTGGCCTTGTCCTCCCTCTTTTCCCTTTCAGACAATTTCTTCTTCTTCACCAAAATTCTTTGCAGTAACCTTTGCAGTGCTTTATAGAAATAAACCCTTCCCTATACACTAGTGAAACATTTCTTTCCAACATCCACAAATAGAGGCATTATAGGTCTAACTGGTTTTAACACAATACAAATTCCACTGAGTGTTAGAGGGGGACAGTTTAATATCTATTGGGTTTTTTCTCAGAAAGACAGTTGTTTGTTTAAAAAGGAAGAAAAAAAAGAAAAATGATTTATCTTAATTTAGTATTCAATAGGTATTTGGTTATTCGCTGGTCAGTAGGAAGTCTATTATTGTTACTCACATGCACAATTGCACACTAACACAGGCATCATACACACTTCCCGATAGATACCTATACTATTTCTCCATCACTTTTATAATACACGGAGATTAACATGCAATTCCTCACATATACACCTTTTCAGTGAGACATATAATCTTACATATACGAGGGTCGTTCCAGAAATAATGTGGGTTAATTTTTTATTTAGTCCGAATCGATCAGAGGAGATTGCAAATTGCATTGATTTATGACTGAACTTATGCTTTCATGACATGAAAGTTTCTTTTCTCTATTGCAGATATTGATGAGCAAGACTCTAAGAGGTAAAGATGCGTCATTGAATTTCCCCATCCAGTTGATGTCTGTTAGGAGAAGGCTTTGTTGATTTCAGAGTTGTGACAGAGATGCGAGTGACAAAGAGTGCACTCTGGACAAGAAAATGGATACAGCTTTGTTCATCACTGGCAAAAGTGCATTGAGAATGTTGGTGATTATATAGAAAAATACATTCTGGAGCACATATCTTCTAAATCCCAAATGACATATAATATGGGACATTCATCCTGTTCTCTATAACATTACTGTATTCTAAGAAACCTATTATAAACAAGGCTTAATTAGCTTGTATGGTATAAGCATTTACACAAATCGTTTGTTACCATTAAAATATTAAAATATCAAATATCTTCATCATGTCACTTACATGGGCATTTTCTATTGTCTCTGATTATTACAGATTCTTATACTTTCTTACACACACACACCATACACTCTCTCTCTTTCTCTCTTTGTCCTCCCCCAAATCCTACCTGTCCATCAGAATAATTCCTTCTCCTTCATTTTCCCTCTCTTACAATGACTGTTGTCTACTGGTACTAATTTTGAATGATGAATATGTTTTGTAAGACTCAGTTACATCAAGAAAGCATTAATCATTTTGCTAATACAGTTTTTACTGACAGCTTTATTATAAGAGTAGCAAAGATTATTCAGGTTTTGATCTAAAGGAAAATCATTTTGGGAACTAACTGTATTAAAAATGTTAACTATGGACGAATTTCTAAGTAGAGAAGAATGCATATTTGCATGTGAAGAAATTATTGAAATGACAACAATTAAACAGAAAGATTATTAGTAAAATAAAATTTTATACATTTGTTAAATGTTAAAAGTGCAATTCATTAATGTTCCAAAATTTCAAGTCTTCAAACCACTAAATCTGCTGATCTGAGATCATAATTCCACCCTAACGCACCATCAATTAAGAATCCGTGGTCCCAAGGCCTATATGGAATCATTTGTAAATCACACTCCTTCAAAACTAAAAATTTTCTAATATACGTTAAAAGTTTTGTTTCATGCTTCTAAAAAAGTCCTAAACCTTACATTTTACAATAGTTACAGTTTATTTCAAACTAGGAATATCTATTTACATTTTAATCATTTACAGATCAGATATTTATAAAGAAAAATATTCAATATCTTATAACTTATAGAACTTGAGGTGCTATAAATCAGAGAGGAAATCTTAGTTTTTATTTCTGCTATAAAAATGTGTTTATAGCTAATGAATATCTTATAGGGTATAGCAAAAATTCAGGCTATTTTTATGCAAACCAAATTAATATTTATCAAAATCTATCACTTATTAAATTTTAATGGCATTTTAAAGATATTAGCCTAATTTTTATGAGTATTAAAAGCAAAACAATATATCTGTAACAAATATTTCATACATTTTAAATACATACAAAATATATATGCATAAAATTTATTCATTGATAAACCAAATTTCTATAAAACAAAATATTCGTTTATAAGAATCCTGAGATGATACTTGATAATTTATGATTCAAGTTTTCAAACTGTTTTCTTAATTTTATCTTTATTTCAGCCAATGTACTCTTCAGCCTTCTTCAGGTGACTTTAGTTAACTTGGGAACTTTTAGCTCATCATCAAGAGCCTTCATGGAACTTCAAATTAAACGTTTTAATTATGCACAGCGATAAAGTTTCTTATGTTAACTAGCATTAAGTTTCTACAGTTCTAAGTGGGAATTATCTTCAGGGAAGGTTTTCAATTTTATCTAAAGTCAATATAAACTAAGACATAATGCTTACACCTGGTTATTGTTAACAGAATGAGAATAGTCGATGCCAATAGATTGAATAAAAGTTAAGTTTTGAAGTGAGCTAAAGATTATTGAAACTGAAGAATGCCAGATACATCAGCCAAAACGTGAAGATGAAGACAAGAGTTGAAAGATTCAAAACACAATCTTAATATTTGGCATTAAACAACACCTAATAGTTAATAGAACATAAAACAAAGAAATCACGCTAAACAAAATGTATTAAAGAAAGCTGAGTAACATAGTGGAAAAGTTTCTTTCATCGGAAATAGCTTTTGGAATGGCCAGATCAATTTAGGTTTTCTATAGTAAAAATAGAAAATAACAAGAGAAAATAAGAATAAGTAGAAAGAAATGATGAGAAAAGGATTTTTTTCTTTTTAAATAAAGTAAGGAGAAGAATGAGAAAAAAAATTATAACAAGAGAACTTGTAGGAATGTTTCTGGTTTATTTTCTTCCTATTTCTTCTTGTGGATCTACACTGAATTCATTAATCTGATAAATAGTGACCCTATCATGTTATATTTCAGTGTACAACATGATGAGAAAGGAGAGGAAAAGTGTTTTATAGTACAGAATCAAGGGAGGTCCCTCACTTCATTATAAGGGTTAGACAGCCAATCTAGATAATAATACATTATATCAAACTGTTGACAAGGGCCAACAACCCAGTAATGTCATCAATCCAAAGGTTCATTGTAGAGTAATAATAAGCAGCTAACTCCACACCAAGTAATAACAATTTTACAAACCCAATTCCTCTTTTCAGATTTCTACCTTTTATTCAGAAGAATTGATTTTGTTTGAAGCCATGTTTGTAATATTCTCAAACAAGGAACTGTCATGAGCAATTACTTAACATTTTAGACTTCGGAATATTACATGAATTAGGAAATCTTCCACTAGATAGGATAAAAAATAGACCAATATGCTATTAGTAAGGGCTGCTAATTCTAAGCCATTAGATAACCCACTATTAAAGTAAGAATTTTTCTACTATTAACTGTCACTAGTTATGATACATATATATATATCTTCAAACATATTTTTGTAAAAAAGAATTTTAATTTTACTTTTTAATATTTCTCATTCAATTTTTTCTTGTTTTCAAACAGGAAGCTTAGTTGTTGGGTAGAGTGTCTAAATACAATTCCCCAGCTTTCTTCAAATATATATAGATATATATATATATACTATAAAAAATAAAGCGGTAGTTATAAATCATCATGTAATTTTAGTTATGGTCATTAAACTTCCAATATACTATTATCAAGAAATACGGGTTATATTTCACAACCCTGTCAGTCACAGAATATGAATCAAAATAGAATCACACTCCAAAAGTCAACAAGTGCTTTCAGTGAAAAGGGGACATGAATTAATAGATTATTAAAAATATAGAAAAAAAATGACATACATAATATATAAGTGTATGTGTGCAAACATACACACACAAATATATATATATATATATATATATATATACACATATATATATATGAAATATTTTTGCAATCTGTCTGCAGGCCTGTTTTGCAGTCTATGGCTCATCATTCTCTTTCTAAAGTTCAAATTCCAAAGAAGAATTATTTCAGTTGACTTCATTTATATTGAGTGTATATGTATATGGTGTCTGTCACTTCTTTACAGAAGGAAATTCTACAATATGACTCTACATGTGGTTTCACTTTCTCTTGCCAATGTTACAGACTCTCCCAGAGATATGAGATGTTAGTCTCTCTTGGTCAGACCAGGTACTATATATATATATACACACACACACATATATATCTTAATCTATAAGAATTGTGAGCTATGTTTATAGTGCTCATAATCAGGGATAGAGCATGTGTAGTTCATCGGCATGGACAGAGTCAATAAATTTTGATGATTGACAGTTTCTTGCCTGAGTAATCATTAGACCAAAAGTACATATATACATATATGGTGACTGCCACTTCTTTAGAGAAGAAGGCCAACCCTTGTTTCCGAAATAGGGGTTGTCTGTATAGATAATTAATGTTGTATGCTTTTACAATATGTACAACACACTCCCTTTCTATTTGCCCTTTAACCTGTGACAAACAAAGCAAGATGACTGATTGGCCAAATGGAATGCATGTTTTATACCAGAATGTCATTCTCTTAGATAAGTTACTCTCCTGAGTTTATGAGCCTCATCTGCCCGACATATATACATAAATACATACATGCACTTATAAATTACTTATAACTTATAAATCATTTATAAATTATTTACAAATACACACACATGTATATATATATAATATATTGCAATTCCTCCTTAACTTCCTTTGCATTCACTGGGAGGACAATGTTCCACACACAGAGGTACTGAAGTGGGCAGGCATCCTTAGCATCATTATCAAAATCCACAAGGTGCAGGTGAGATAGGCAGGCCACATTTCCTGCATGTCTGACTGTATCCCGAAAAAGGTCTTCTACGGAGAACTCACTGATGGGAAGCGCAAGGTGGGAGGACAAAAGAAGTGCTTTAAAGACAACCTGAAGTTCTACCTTCTCAATAAACACCGAATCCTTGGATACGCTTGCCACAGATCTCCCTTCCAGTGTGTCAAGCGGGCGGAGCAGAAACGCCAGATGCAAAAAGCTAGAGCAGCCAATTCCAAATGTTTAGCTCCTATCCACTTCTGCCTCACCTGTGGGAGAGACTTTCTCTCCCAGATTGGCCTCATGAGCCACCTCTGGACCAATCAAACCAAGTGATGTCATTGGGCATCCTCGAGAACAAGGATGAACACGCATGCATGGATATATATACACATATAAAAAAATATATATAGATAGATATATAGATATAAATAAGCCTAGTTTTTTCTATCTTTTTTCTAAAAAGATTACTGTTTCAATCAATCTATTCAAAGCGGTCCTTATTTACTTACTTTATCATTTTGGAAATGAGGATATGATTGAAAAAGAATCAAATTTCTCTGATAGACAAAACTATAAAATGCATGTTTATTTTCAATGGAAATAAACCTTTTAAATTTTATGTCAGTACTTTTTCTTCTTTTGCTTTTCTTCTAATTACAGAAAAAAACAGGTCTTAATTTTCTAAATTGTGTCTGAGTCTATAATTACCAAGATTACTTTGTCATATCTGGGCTAATCTCATCACAATTCTCTTTACTGCATAAATCTAAATAAGAAGAATCACTTCTTAAAATAAAGATAACGATTAAAACAATAAGATATGTATCAAAAGTATGTAATGAAAACACTAACAATCCCAATGAATATTGATATTAATAAAAGATTTGCAATATATTTTGAGTAACTATTGCTATTTTTGTTCACCCACCAATGGATTAAAAACAGAACGAATCTATATGAGGAAGTCCACCTGAGACAGTGGGTAGGTAGTTGGACTTCGTAATCGTAATACATGTGTTCGAATCTTAGTCAATCAGTTAGGAAATGGCTTATTCCCTGTGGTTGTAGAATAAATAGGGAAGCTTGTGTTATTCAAACAATTTGATGATAAAAGAAAGTCAGTGGTTATTACAATCTTTAAAATTACCTATAAAATTGATGTCATTAGACAAAATCAACCAACCAACAAACTAATACATTCTACAAAAAGTAAAAAATAAAACAACATGGGGAACATTTCTTTGGTATTCAAAAAGTATATCATTTGTTTTATTTTAATTTGATGCTTAGACAACCTTGGATATCCCTGCTAGCCTGTAATACATGGGTTGGGAATGAAAAACCACTGCTTCAGCCTCAATTTTTAGATAAGCTTGCCACAAATTCTGAGACTAAAGGATTACAAAGTAGCTATTTGTTGTTAAATATCCCTGAAAGTGAACCCATCCCCATGACCAAGGAGGGAGAGATAAATCCAAAGAGACAGTAGCTTTGCAAGCCAATAACCATAAATGTCTTCCCCATACAGACAACACTTACATAAATCAAAAAAAAAAAAAGAGGCAAGGTATAGATAAGAGAAAAGAAAAAGAATTAAGAAATAATAATGTAGAGGGTGGGGGCCAGTAACAAGAGCAGGGAGCAAATCCTGACAGCTAGTCAACATGAGGGTTAGATAGGGTCAAGATAAAGATAAATTTATTAAGAATATTATAAATGAGGAAGCAAAGGCAGAAGAGTGATAAAAGTTTTAGTTCTGAAATTGAGCTGCCTCAGGCAGATGAGGCTCATTAACTTGAGGAGTAACTCATCTAGGTGTAAGGATAATACTGATTACAAAAAAAACAATTAGATGAAGCCTGTCGACTAAAGGAGAGCAACTCATCTAGGTAGGTTATAACACTGATTACAAAAAATCCAGGAATATAATGAGCACATAAAAGTGGCCTTGTGTTTAACATAGTTTGGTTCTCAACCAAGAATGTATCCTATATATAAATAAGAAAAACCAACTTAGATAGTTTCAATTTTTCAACTTTATTTAATTCAAGACTTGTTTGTTTGTTTGTTTGTTTGTTTGTGTTTTATAGCTAATCAACCTTTTTAGGTCATTTAATGCCGATAATTATTTTTTGATAAATGGTCTTTTTGTCCACAAATAGTTTTTTAATAACATAGTATGCCCTATTTAATCCATAGCTGGAGAGAATGTGGGAATTCATACTTTTCCAAAGGGTATTGGTCCAAAACGTGAAAGGAAACAGAACAACTAGGATTCAAACTCGCTTATTACGATTATAAAGTCTAACTGCCTATCCACTGTCCCAAGTGGATCTCTCCTGTGAGGGAGTTATTCAAAACCTAGGCATTAAACAGCTCACAACAGTTGATGTCCCATTAAATAAATAAATACAAACTGGCTGTACAACAACACCAAATGACCTTCATTTAATGCCTAAAATAAAATTAATCCCAATTTGTTCTACATAGAAAATTAATGTCCCCTATCCAAGAAATAGTTAAGTGTTCAAGGCAAGTCCTTTATTCAAACAAGAACAAAAAATTAGATACTGAAAAGAGAATAAGGCAGAATATCCAATAAAAAAAATGAGAGACCCTGATTGGGTATTCATCTGAAAGTGCTTCAATTCTTTTGCAGACTTTATTTATAGACTTCCTTCCATACACTGTCCGACTGATAAGGAGACATGAACAGAGCAACATAATGAGCAAAGTACAAACCAGACATGAAGCTAAAAAACACAAAACAATGAAAAATGAACAAGATTGTTTGGCCAAAAACAAGGAAGGAGAAGTATCTCAATAATGATGCAGTTACACGAGCAAGCAAGCAACCAAGCGTATGATTCCATAGGCACTTATAATTTTCAAAGACTCTCTGTTGATTTGGATCTTGTGAGGGGCCAAAAGAGAACGACTGATATTTGCAAATCTATTGCCTTCCCCATCCAATATTGAATCAAAATAAAATTAAAAAAAGGACACTGGTTCTGAAAGTAGGACAAAGGAGAATGAAAGAAAAAAGAAATACAAAATGCAGGAAAGCCAAGGATGGACGGTTATATTGTTGAAGCTAATTAAAACAATTGCCTTCAGGTTTGAAATAAAAGTAATAGCAAGAAGAGCATGGACCCTACCAAAGGAGCATTTGGGAATGAGATTTTCTTTTTTAAAAATGAGTTTTGTTTTTACATCACTGTTTGTTTTAAGTGGAAAAGTTCAATGAATTTCTGGGTAAACAATAAATTATCTACCTTTTTTTTTCAAAATAGTTTTAAATACCTATAAATTGCATTGATTACAGAATAAATTTAACTAAATTAAAATTCAATATCTAAAAATATCATTTAATATAAATTTTAGGTTCTAAATTTGATATATTTCTTTGATAAAAAGTGTATATTTCATATTTTGCTGTAAATGTTTCACCTTAATCTCATGAGAACTTTAAAAATCTTTAATTGATTACTATTCATTGTAAAACCTTAATAAATTTCTTATATAATGGATATGGTGTATTCATTGATATAAACATTTTGTTTTAAAGTTTAATTAATTACAAAATTGGATTTACAAATGGCAACATCTGATAGGATGTAGCATCTGATTAAACAGTATTGTTACATACAAATACTAATTGAAATTGAGGTTTCAATTTCATAAAAATAACATAGTAATCACTTTTCAGTTATTTATTGCAGACAATATTCATAGCTTTGTAAGAAAGCACAATAGACATAAATAAAATTTACCCAAACACTATTTCTCTAAAAAATTATATTTTTAATACTTCAATTTTGTATAATAGGACATTTAACAGTAACGCTGATACTAAAATACCTTGTTTCTTTGATATAATAATTATTAGATATTTGTGTGTGTCTGTAGTTATTTCATGAAGGCTCTTTTTTATTATCATTGCTATAATAGAAGAAATCTCCGTCTACAGTCAGAAACTTTCCAAATTGCTCAGAACCATTGAAGGTTTAAGTAGTTTCAGTCTATTGAACAAATGCAGCATTTTGGTGAATGTAGTCACATTTGGTAATGAATGGATGAGTCTAATATCTTAAACATGTAAGTGTACTTGTATGACATAATAGTACATAATTTACAATTAACTCAAGTAACTAATATCTTATTGAGTTATTTATTTATTACTATTCCTTATATTCCTTGATTTAATTCATTTTTTTTTAATATCAGTTAAATCTTATAGAAATTTTTCTTAGTGTTTACTTTCTCTAACTCCTCTAATATGTTTGAAGTATAAGTCTCTTCTTACCTTGGCTAATAAAAGCTATAAAAAATAAACCCTGATTGTGACTATTAAATATCATATTTAAGATTTTAAATATACATTAGTTTGAAATATTTCTTTCAAGTATAAAGATTTTCAATTTAATTTGAAATCATATTTTCTTCTGGAACTAGGGATTACTACAAACTGCAATGAATCAATAATACAACTATTGTTTAGTGGGTAAAAAAGATAATTCTAGTCAAAGAATTACGTTCAGTTTCAATTGCTTCAGATAGATGCAGCTAATTCACTGTAGCAAGTGACTTATTTCAGAGAAGGACATAACCGATCTTAAAACTTAAATAATCTAAAGAGACTGCAACTCTGAAATAGAAAAGCTAAGCTAGTCTCATGATCAATCACTGGAATGGTTGGATAAACCAGTCATAGAGAATATCAGAATGACCTTGTATCAAGTCATGGTTCTGTGTTCAACTATGTAAACAATTACAATTTCCATAGAGCACATGAATATAACCTTGTGTCAAATTATAGTTCTCAACTTGGCTGGATGACTGAAAAAATTTTAAAATAATTCTAAAACTATTAATTAGAATTAATTGAATGAAAATGTCTTATAACAATAATGTTTAAAAGAAGGATAATTAGCGATTGACTGAAGATTTTTGAGAGAAAGATTGGTATATTAAGGATTTAATTTAGAAATTTAAATAGAAGGTCAGCTAATTATAAACCAGTCTAATAGATATCTTTCAAGTATGAAGCCAAGTCAAGCATCTTTCAGAGAAGAGTTTATAGTAGTTGTCAGTTATGTCAATGAGCATGACTGTGTAACCCAATACACAATGCACACTCTCTGCAACACAGATGACATTCCATTCTGGGATTTATAAACAAATAAGTAATGTATATTTACATTTCTAGGTTTTATTATCTTTTGAAAGAAAAGCAACTTAAATTTTAGTTGAAATAAATACCCTCTCATAATGAAACATTAGTTGTATTTTTGCCTTTGTTTACTTATTCGTTGGTCTTATTTACTGAAAAAAAATCCTAGTTTAATTTGTTGTCATTATTTATTTATCTACTGCTCTCTCTCTCCCTCTCTCTCTCTCCCTCTCTCTCTCTCTCCCTCTCTCTCTCTCTCTCTCTCTCTCTCTCTCTCTCTCTATCTCTCTCTCTCTCTCTCTCTCTCTCTCTCTCTCTCTC
>JAYKTE010023664.1:0-15540 GCA_036873565.1 Xipholeptos notoides
TTGAAGGTCTTTTCAGGATCCTGGTCCATACTGAATTCAGAAGCGCTGCTGAAGACAATGTTGCTCTTTGGAAAGTTAATACTCGTCTTCAGATTCATTCCCTTAAAAAAGATTGGAAAAATATTATAAGGAATTTAAACTTCAATTGAAAAGAGTTGGAAAATTAAACGGGAAATTAGTTTTTAAAAAAATAAGTATTTTAATATATTTATTGCAGTTTTATCCAATCTGTATATCTATAAAAGTGAGAATACGTGTGTGTTTGTGTGTGTGTAACATTCTCTACCAAACTACTCTGTCAATAGAGACTTGAAATTTCATATATTCAGTCCTGGGGAAATCTTTTCAATTGATGTTGAGTCGGAAATTTAGCTGCTAAGGGGTTATGGTTTAAAGATTGGATCTTTTTGGTCTCTTCCAAACTACTCTGCCAATTTGGGGTCTAAAGACTTGAAATTGAATTCTAAAGAATGGTCTCTACCAAACTACTTTTCTTATTTTTGGTATAGAGACTTGAAATTTGATATATGGTCTATTCGGGCCTATGGAACAATTACTATTTTGTTTTGAGTCATAAAAATAGCTGCTAAGGGATCAAACTTGAAAAATTGGATCGTTGTGACCCCGCAGTGTCTGCTGTGTATGGGGAGGATATGTTGGCCCTTGGGATATCAATGTAACAGCCATTTACTAGAATAACTTTCGGCTTTCAAAAAATTGCAGCAGTTTTCTTAGAAAGGAAAGAAATCTTGGACTTCCCGAAAAAATTGATAAAAATGAGCACAAGAGGTGCATAAAAGCAACCCTTAAACAAGGCAGGGTTAACAATATATTAAGGTTGAACATTTATCATGTTTTGTGAAATAAAATGAACTTACGTTTTTCTGGTTTGGAAATTTAATGGTGAGATCAATATCAGCTCTATCTTCTAAATTCTTTATATCAGCTTTGATATCAATCTTCTGGGCTTTGTTGTTTTCGTCCATCATAATATGACCCATGGTGGAATATTGTTGACCGTTTACTTCAACCTTGCCGTACAACTCACTGATGCGACGTGGAGTGATGATTCTCAACTTGCCTTCTTTTTCTCTTCCGTTTTGAAGCATCAGTTCCAAACCAACTCTCTCCGCCCTAGTATCGCCCCATGCCATTTTTCCAGTAATAACTATAGATTCTCCAGTATTCAAATAATGATAGTTTCCCTTGATGTCCCGTAAAGGGTGGATCATTCTAAAACTGAAAACCCGAGACACGTCAGGGCCATAGTCAAGTTTCTTATAGTATACTTGAAATTGGATATGTTTATTTTCTGTTCCTTTTACTATTGAGTTAAGCAGAATACCTTGACTGTTTAAGTCCAGAGTTAATCTTATTTGCTGGTTTTGTAGTTCAAGGTTTAACACTGTGTTTAAGCTTTCTGGGGATAATTTTGCAGAAATATGCAATTCCTTAAATATTTCTAAGCGTCTTGTAATGGCAGAAGCGCCAGAATTTAAGGGCGCATTAAATTCCAAATCCATTTTTACGGAATGTAATTGGGTGTTATTATCGAAATCCCATTTGAAATTAAATCCACGACGTTTGTTGGGCATTAACCCGGTGGAACTACCCACCAAGCTACTTGCACTTCGCTCAACATAACCATTACTGCTGAAATGGCTTCCCTGGTTGAACTCATGTTCATAAAACACTTTTGATATATTTGTCCACGGAGTTTGTAAATTTAAAACAGCATTAATCTTTTTAAGTTTATCAGAAACAATAAATAATTTCATTTCAATGTCGTCAATATTTTGTCTTTGAAGCGAGCAAACGATTTCAATTCTCGGCGAAAATGTCAGCATGACTTTTGAGTTCAACTGCGAATCTCCGGTCTGAACCCTGAGTTCACTTTTCTTGTTGTCAGTGTTGACTTCGATATGAAATCGATTTGATCGATTGAATATTGTGTATGATACTTCCATGTCAAGGTCCAGTTGATTTCCATCGAAGCTAGTTTGAGCTGTGTTTTCGAAAACGTTTTTGCCCCAGATTGCCTTCAGTTTTGTTTGACCGTCTCGCAAGTTGCCGTTGGCCGAAATATTCAACGAACCCCAGCGAGAAAAAGCAATGTAACTGTTAAAGGATTCTCTCTTTGTAATATTGATTTCGTATTTTTCTCCGTTATTCCAAAAGCGAAGAAAGCAATCATTATTTTCTTTATCAAGAGAGAATTTCATATGAAGCTCTTTTTGCCAGCCTGTTAAAGTAAGCCTCGCTTCGAATTCTCGATTATCCAATGAGAATTCACTTCTGTAAATTTTATCGTTATTTCTTATTTCGATGAAGCCACTAAAACCTTTTAAATTTCCATTGAAATTCGTAGATAAAATTTGTCGTCCAAATTGAGGACTGGTCAGTTTTACAGAGATTTCTTGGAAATAGCTCTTCATAAATGCCATTATTTCATATTTCTGGTTCTTGTAGACGGCATTAGCATTGAAAGAGACGCTTTCCAAATTGCCAATGAAGTTTCCTTTGATATTTATTTGAGGGAGAGCAAATTTGATTTGGTATTCACCAAGAATATTGTTTAAAGAAATGTTCAATTCATATTTGTTATTTCCGAAAAAAAACTTGCTTCCAACTCGAAAACTTTTCCAGCTGCCTTGAAAGTCAAAATTATAAGTGCATTTTCCGGTTTGCGGAGTACTTAATTCCAAGTTAATATTTTGAAAGTAGTCCTGGTTTGATAAATTTAATTCGTAAAAACCAGACACCATTTTTAAACTTATACCAACTTTACAGTTTTGAGGATTTCCTTCAAATTCAAATTTGAAATTACTCTGAGGAGCTTTAAGATTTAGAAAAAGTTCTTTATAATAATTCTTGTTTGAGGCAGTCATCCCATAAACATCCTTGTTGTGTTGTAACTTCATAATTACATTAAATTTTCGAAGTGTTCCAACAATCGATCCATGTAAGCTATTTGTGAAATACGGAGATTCGATGTCAGCTTTTATAATTTTCTTTTGACCAATCGTTTTGTAAGCTCCGTTAAACGTAAATTTATTTCGGTTCACATAACCAGTTAAGTCTCCTGTAATACTATTTTTCTTATAATATATATTACTCTTGACATGCATTGTGTTTCTAGTGTTAAATGCTCTAAATTCGGTTACTTTTGAATATGAATTGCCTTTAATACGTAATTCATATTTTATATCCCCGGCTTTGATTTGGAAAACACCATAAAGGGTTTCAGTTGAGGAATTAAACTGAAAATTGCAAACTACAAAAGGTATGTTGACTCGGAGATTAATTTGCTGGTTAGTGTCCCGTCTATACACTTTCATTTCATGAATATTATGGTTGTGTTTGAAAGTTAGTGAAGCATTGTAGTTGTCAGGGCTCCTTGTACTTGTAAAATTTATTGATTCCAGAAAAACCAGTGGAGTTACTATTTGCAAACTGACTTTTTGATTCGTTTCGTAAACGTCGAGATTTATTTGATACTTGCTGGATTTTTCGCTTCTTTTATCTGTTTGGGTATCAGAAGAGTCAGGCTCTTTCCCCAGAGCTTCAAAATAATCATCGTTGGAGAGATTTTTTGGATAATCGCCTGCATTGTATTCCATTTTCGATAAAACGTGAATGGATTCGAAACTACGACTGAAAGTGGATTTGGCCGAAAAGTTGAATGCTGGACTTGATACACTGATCTCAAACTTTTCGTAAAAACCCCGACTAGATACCAAAAGTTCGTACTTGTCGTTATTATACAAAGAAAGAGCCTTAAAATTCAAGTTTGTTGCAGAACCCTCAAATAAGAAAGAAAAATAATCTTCAGGCAATTGGAAATAGCTCGAAATTTTCTCGAAGTAACCCTTATTGGATATATTTAATCTATATTGTTCCCCATTATGATCAAATGTTCCCCTTAAATCAAATTCTTTTAAGGTTCCATTTAATTGTAGTCTAAACGAATTATTTAGGTAAGGCCTTGAATGTTCCGCCGTTATCTTCATTATAGGGTCTTGGTTTGAAACAGACAGTTCATATTGATCCTGGTTACGGCTAAATGTGGTTTGGAGTAAGAACGGCTTGAAGCCGACTTCTGAATTAAGGACAAAAGAGACATTCCCTAAAGACGATGATGTCAGTTTGATATCGATGCTACGATAGATGCCAGTGCCAGAAATAATCAAATTGTGCTGTTGAGATTCGTAGGTCAGGGATGCGCGTGTCTTTAATTCCCGGGATTCTTTTTCGAAACTGAAAACTATTTCTGAATGTATGTATGGGGTGACTAGTTCAAGGTTTATACGCTGATAATAACCAACAACGGACATAGACATTTTATACTCAAAGCTATTATGAGAAATGTTCAATGAAATATTAAATGCGTGGCGTTTACCTTTCAAACTGAAAATGGCCGTGTCTCGCGTGAACGGAGTTTTTAACGTAGCCCACATCTCAAGATGATGACCAGTAACCACTAATTCATACTCATCTTTTTGATACATCACTTTTGCCTTTAAACTAAAATTATCCCAATGACCATTCAAAGAAAACGAGAACGATTGTTCTGAGAGCGGAGTGGTCAGATTAATTGATATCCACTGATAATAGCCTTTATTTGAAAATATGAACTCGTACTGATAGTTGTTAATGCTAAGCAGTGTTCTGATATTGAAGGCTTTCAAATCTCCATTCAAATCCGCGGAGAAAGATTTGTTAAAATGTGGCGAGAAAACGCTTATGTTTATATCCTTGTAGTAATTTTTGTTTGAAGCTAACAACTTGTAACTAGCATTATCGCGGGAAAATATCAACTGCGTTCTAAAGGATTCAAGGTTTCCCTTTAAGTGAAATAAAAGTGAATCGTTCAATTTTGGAGTGGTCACTTTTGTCCAGATTTTACGATAAAATTCCGAATTTGCAACGTTTATTCCGTAGTGTTGACCATTAAGGGAAGTCTGGGCCATCGCATTGAATGTACGAAAATCGCCTTCGAGATTTAAGGAAGAATCCATTTGGGTCGAGGGAAAGTTAACTTTTGTTTGAATATTGCGATAAAAGTTAGTGGAGGAAGCTTGAAATTCATAGATACTCTCTTTGTGAGTCGCTTTCCACGCAAAAGTGAATGTAGCTTGCATTACATCCATCATCAGAAAAACATCTGTCTTGAAAAATGGTGTTACCAATTCAGTAACGACCTTAGAATTAGTTTTTTTGGTAGATAGGAGATAAAATATGTCATTAAAAGACAATTTTGCGACAGCTACAAATATTCTTTGATTTCCTTCCAAACTGAACGAAGCTTCAGTCTTAAAAGATGGCGTCTTTACCCTGACGTTTGCGTTACGATAATCACTCTGACTATAGATAAACACTTGATAGTGTTCATGGCCGTAAGATAATTCAGTTTTTAATTCAAAATCTTCGGTACACTTGAATGATCCATTAGAATGGAAGAAAGGGGTCGTTAGTGTTATGCCAAACTCTTGGTAGACTTTTTTATTATTAACTGACAAATAGAAAGTATTTTCATTGTGTGTGAAAAGAACCTCTAGAGCAGAAGAATCCTTTTGGTTTCTTTTCATACTAAACATGACGGATTCTTGAAATATGGGTGTTGACAGAGTTGCGTTGATGTTTTGATAATAGTCAGCATTCACTAATGTTAGTTCATAATTCTTACCATTATGAGTAAATACGGTGTTCATTTTAAATTCTTTCTTATCGCCGTTGAATTTGAATAGAAAATTGATTGGAGCGTTAAGGTCAATTTTGAAAGTTTTATAGTTGTTAATATTTATTATAGACAAGTTATAGGTTTTATCGCCACATGTAAGCTTACTAGTCATACTATAGTTCTTTGAAGTCCTGTCAAATTTCAGCAATGAATTTATTTTAAAGTATGGGTTGGTCCAGTCTAAGTTGCCATCATGGTCATTAAAGTGCATGAATTTTGCCTGTGTGTTAAAAGATTCTTCGTCTCCATTGAAAGTAAACGAGGCCATATCGGTAAAGAATGGAGTTACAAGCTGGGCATCAATTTTACGGTAATATCCTTGGTTCGAGATGATCAATTCGTATCTGTTTGAGTTGTGGATGAATTTGGCGAGAGCGTTGAACGTTTTTAAGTCCCCGTTTAAAGTCAGTGTAATTTCATCTTTGTACGAAGGAAACGAAGTTTTCACATACAGTTTGGCTAAATGTTCATAAGTTACGACAGTTTTATAAATTTCTTCATCGTACAAATCTAAGTATGAATTTAAATTGTAAGAAATATTTTCCATGTCAAGATCTGATTGAAATACGAAGTCTAAAACTCTTGGAATTTTCATCATGGCGTTTATTGTCGTGCCATAACTTTTGATTATAAGTTTTGATCTAAATTGTTCTGCCCCTTCAAGTTTGTAAAACATTGTCGTTTGCATGTCATTTAGATCGCCGACTCGAATAAAAGATGCCTCAAAATCGTTCAAATTTTTTAATTCGGCGTGGACTGTAATTTCTTGATAAGAAGGGCTATTGCTTAGTTTTCCGTAGAATTTCACTTCTTTTCCGGCCTTTGCTCTCATTACGGTTTGCATATCATCAAAACCGCCCGAATGTTTGATATGAAAAGAAATAACATCCAGTTTTCTATGTGATGTTTTTAAATCCAGCGACACAGAGAAAGATTTGATGCTCTTCAGTTTGTAAGTAAGTTCCAGGTCTATCACTTTGTTTTTATTCAACTCAAATTCCGATTTGATTATCATGTTGCTTGCCTGTTTACCTTCCAGAGATATGGTCGCCTTGACGGTCCTCATGTTTCCGTAGGGCGTCTTTAAATCAAAAGACAAACTGGGGTTCTCTTCCAGTGAAACGCTCATTTCAAATTCACATTCTTTTAAATAAGGGAGAACTTTTACATATCCTTTGGTGACACTCGATTTAAAATCTCCATTGTATTTTAGGTAAATGTCAGCACCTCTCAGTAGAGGAAAGTCCGGACTGTTTACCAGTAATGCAATCGAATATTCTTCTTTCGTAACCAATGCCATTTTACCATCAATCGATCTTCCGTCGGGTAGTTCCAAACTGCCGGTCACTCTGTGAGTGACGCCATCTTTTTCATAATCAGCAGAAACCTTTAAGTTCTGACCGTTTGCAAGAATTTTCAGTTCGCCACCCAAAAAGCGGCCATTTTTATGTTCGATAGCACTGTTGATCAAAAGGTTAAGGTATTTCGATTTTATTTCAAGATTTGATGTCTTTCTGGATTTTGAAATATCAATGTTAGCTGTTGCCGCTATTTTTGCTCCGTAGGGATCCTGGATATCGACGTCAATGTTAAAATGGTTACCCTTTCGCAGATATTTACCTTCGACGCTCATGACTTTATTCATTTGCACCAAACGCATTTTGCATTCGAACATTTTAGGCAAATTTCTGCTAATTTCAATGGTGAGATTTCCATTCGGTAAATTCCTTAAAGAACTTGAGTAAGCGATATCAAGGGAAGATAACTCCTTTTTATTTTTCAGGTGGTAATAAACACTTACTGCGCTTAGTTGTTTTAATGGGAGTCTGAGTTTACCCTCCCCATTTGAAATTAATTCATCTCTTGAAGGGTATTTAGAACGACTCATTTTAAATTCAGCACCAACGCCCAAAATATCAAAACTGAGTTCTCCTTCTGTTTTTCGGTGGTTCTTATCATTTAAGTGAGATAACGACAGGTAGAGCTTGGGCGTATTGAGCATGTTTACCTTCACTGATCCAGACAAGTATCGGCCGACTTTTGATGCTCTAAATTTCAGTGAGGAGCTTTTCCCTTCCATATTTGATGACAGAAGGTAATTTAATTCCAGTTCTTCGCCTGGATGTGTAATGGAGAAATCTTGCCGGATCTGATTGTTTTCATTCCAATCGATCTTGACTATCGAAGTGTATTTGCCGTTATTCCAAGAATACTTGGCTTCACTTTCAAAGCTTCTCACAGAAGAGAAAGGCGTGTAAAAAGCTACTTTACTGGTTATTGAAGTGCCCGTCTTTGTGATGCTAACATTCGCAGAAATCTTCTTTACTGGCGACCAGATTAAATCTAAGTTGAGAACGTTCGAGTCTCCTTTACCAGAAGTTGTTAGACTTGCTTCTGCTGCATACAACAATTTTTCATTAGAAATGCTGTTTTCGGCTGCATCTAATTTGACTTTGATTTTGTAATCACCAGAAGTTGTTTGCAGCATTGCATTCGCTTTCGTCTCTTTTTTATTTGGAAGTTTGAGAATATTTTCGATGTTATAAATATTTTTGCTGGTTTTGGTGTACGTACTTTTGACGGAAGCCTCTTGTCCCTTTTGCCATTTCACCGCAAAATGATTTTCAAATGTATTTCGGTTCACTTGGATTAATCGATCGGTCATTTTCATGTCTCGGCCGGGATAAGACAATGCCACCTCGCCTTCATACACTGGCAAACCTTTTAATCTGGCGTTATTGTAAGTCAGTTTTGTTTGAATGACCTTTTCAGGGGCCAATTGAAGCATCAGGTGATTTTCGAATCGCTTGAACGGCCATTTTGATGACTGTACATGGTTCGTCTCTATTTTGTAGTCCATATTCTGAAAATAGATATTTTTAAAAATTCAAAATTTAAGAAATTTATTTGAAATATTTTCTCGGTTAGTTTTTGTTTGTTATTTGTTTTTGTTTTTGTTTTTTGGGGGGTGTTTTTTTTTTGTAGTCCATATTTTAAAGAGGGGTAAATTGTTCCTCATTAATTATTATTTGTGATGATGATTGATATTTGTGGCCCGCGTATGCAGTAACCTGTTAATATATAAATTATTGGCATTCTAATTAGAATTAGAATTAGAATTAGAATTAGAATGCCAATAATTATTTTCGTTATTCAGAATATGTATATCTTGCTTAATAACAACAACAACCACTACAAAAACAATATAATTTCCAAGCTTCTTTCCAAACGTTTTCGGTCCTCCTTGACCATCTTCAGGGATTGACATTTTTGTCAGTTACATTTCATTTTTTGTCTTGTTTAATCTGTTTTTTAATTTTTGTTGTTGTTTCAGTGTGCAGCATTTTTTCAGTCACATTTCAGTTTTTGATCTGTTTTGTTTATTTTGTTTATAATGATAACAACAACAACAACCCATGGTCAAGAGTCACTATATTGTATTATTACTAGGGCTGTGACAATATGCTTTTATCAAAAATGTTATTTTCATATTTCTACTCGTTACTATTTTGCGATTTTACAACATCTTTTAGTTCTGTAGTTATTACTAATAACTACGGAATTAAAAGAAATGTTAAAATCGCAAAATAGTCAAGTCTGTGAAAAAAATATTTTTCAACAAAGGCATATTTTCACAGCCCTATTTATTTCATGATATAATAATTTGATTCATAAATTAATTAGATTGTTTTCTACCTGTCCTGGGTGTTGAATAGACATTGTATAGCTGTAGGCATGAACAAAGGGCTTTAAAGACCGATTTGCAACAGCGGTAAACATGATTTTGTTGGTAGCTTTGTTTCTGGGGTGGCCATATTGAAGATCGAGTTTTGTCTCCAGGTGATTGGCAGCCTTGGCCAGGTGACCATTTACTTTGAAGTTCAAAGAGGGCTTCTTTTTGCTGGACAGTTCTCTGAAAATAAATAACGATAATGCATGAAGGGAAATCGTTTTTATGGGAGATGAGGAAGGAAGAAAGAAAGAAAAAAAGAAAGAAAGAAAGAAAAAAGAAAGAAGAAAGCAAAAATGGAGAGAAAAATGAAAGGAAGGAAGAAAGAAAAAAGAAAGGAAGCAAGAACGAAAGAAAAAAGAAAGAAAGGAAGCAAGAACGAAAGAAAAAAGAAAGAAACAAGAAATCAAAAGGGAGAGAAAAACGAAATGAAGGAAGAGAGAAAAAAAAGAAATGAAGGAAGAGAGAAAAAAGAAAGAAAGAAAAAAGAAAAAAGAATTTCAAAAAATGACGCCCACCCTTTTTACAGGCTATTAGAAAGGATTTATTTCCCCGGTGACAACACAAAATCTTTTTTTTTTTTTTTTGCAAATTACATAACCTTCCAGAAACTTCTCCTTAATACTTACACGATTCCGAGGTAACGAGCTGAGTTTTTCAGGCTGAGATCTCGAAGTTTGCTGGAGAGGGTCAACCGATCTGAATATTTGGTGCCGAACACGTAACTGGTAATTACTCGGCCACTCATCACTGATTTTTTCTTACTAAAATCCCCAGTTACCCTGAAACTTCCGCGCGGTGCCCTGAACTGAATCCTAGCGATGTTTTTGCCTTTGGCCGAGTTGTAGGCCGCAAACACTAAAAAGAGGGAGAGAAAAAAAAATTTTAATGCCTGCCTGGATGGGAACAGCAGTAGGCAAATGAGTAGTAAAAATATGTAGGTTGGACTATGACATTTTCTTTTAAAATCGCTGGATGGCCGAAGGAAGCTGTTTGTTTGTTTGTTCATGTTTTAGGGCATATCAACCATTTTAGGTCATTTAATGGCGAGAACAATTATTTTTGGTAAACGTTAGTTTTTGTACACACATAGATTTTTAATGACACAAATTACACTATTTAATCCATAGCTGGAGGGAATGTGGGGATTCATACCTTTCCCGACAGTACTAGTACGAATATGAACGCAAACGGAACAGTTGGGATTCGAACTCGCGTACTACGATTCCGAGGTCCGACTGCCTACCGATTGGCCCAAATCGACATCCCCAGTAGGCAAATGAGTAGTAAAAATATGTAGGTTGAAATATAGCGTTTTCTTTTAAAATCACTGGATGGTCGAAGGAAGCTATGGGCAAATGAGTAGTAAAAAGATGTAGGTTGGAATATGACATTTTCATTTAAATCGCTGGACAGATGGGGTTAGCAGTGAGAAAATGGGTAACAAAAATATGTAGGTTGGAATATGACATTTTCATTTAAATTCGCTGGCTGTATGGGGGCAGCGGTGGGCTAATAAGTAGCAGTGAAATATTAAAAACTAAAAATAATTATATCATGGCTCACCATTTAAAGAAATAACTTTTGAGAACAATTTGTGCAATTGGAAATCAAATGTAAATTTTTTGTATGGGTCGTAATTAATATCGGATTTTAATTCAAGAAGATCTTTGCTCGGAAGAGAAACCTTGAGGTAAGGCGTGTATTTGAAACCTGGACCCATGGATGACCTTTCCACGCGAGCAATCACCGCATATTCATTCTTTCCAATTTTGATGGACGACTCGGCAGTAATTTCCTTTGGAAGAATCTTACCCGACGCTGTTGAAAATGGAAAATATATGAGAGAAAAATGGTGAGGGAAATTGAAGTGATTTATCAAAAAGATAGATACATGTATAGATAAGAATATAGACTAATAGAACTTGTAAGAGGGGAAAGAGATATGTAGGAAGAGGTAAAGAGAGATATATAGGAAGAGGTAGAGAGAAATATATAGGAAGAGGTAGAGAGAGAGATATAGGAAAAGGTAGAGAGAGATCAGTAGACTCATAGAACTTGTAAGAGGGGAGAGAAATATATACGAAGAGGTATAGAGAGATCAGTAGACTTAGACAAACAGACAGACAGGAAGATAGATGGATAGAAAGTAAGCTTCGGTAGATAGATTGGTATGACAGATTAGTAAACTTTGATGGATGGGAGGCATGCAGACAGGCAGATAGACAGACAGGCAGACAGACAGACAGACAGACAGACAGACAGATATATAGATAGATAGATAGATAGATAGATAGATAGATAGATAGATAGATAGATAAATAGATAGACAGAAAGACAGACAGACATATTTTTTTATTAAAACTCTTAGATCTTCTTAAAAGCCTGATGTTGTAACAACTGGGCTACAAAGGCTGTGAAAGAGAAATTTTAGTCATAATCACAATTCCCTCAAACAAATAGACTACATTTTTTTCATGCTATTTCTTTATTCAAACTATTTTATCAACTTTTGTAATATTAAAATCCATTATTTTCAAAGGGCATTCAAACTAGTTTAATTATAAATATCAAAAGACTGAGGCTCTCTAAACCCTTTGAGATGGGGTTTGATAGTTTGTACATCCATCTTTATAGTTATTTTATTTTGACCTCGTTTCAGCCAACTAATCCTCTGTATATTATCTGGTGCAATTACTAGGCATACATTTCCAAGACTCAACATTCCTACCCGCTGGGTCCAGTCATGCTTAATACACCTGAAGAAAGCCAGAGAATTAGTTGGCCGAAATCATGAAAAAAACAACGATAAAAATGAGAACCACAGTCCAAAAATTGACAAACAAGTTATGAAGCATCATCTCAAATAGGCCATTAACAATCAGTACGGAGATTAAAATTGAAAATCAAAAATGGTTATATACCTGAAGAAGCCCATAAGATTAGTTGGCCGAAATGTTGTGTAGAACAACAACTATAAAGATGAGGACAACAGTCCAAAAATGGACCTACAAATTATGAAGCCTCATCTCAAATAGATCATTACCAATCAGTACGAATACGACAATGGAAAACCAAAAATAGTTAATACATCTAAAGAGGGCCATAAGATTAGTTGGACGAAACGCAGTGAAAACAACAAATGGATACACAAATGAAAGAACCTCCTAAAAAAGATTGACTAGCAATTCTTACCTTTCCAAGTAATTTCTTTAGGACCGAAGCCTTTTGACTTCATGTCTATGTCAACGCTTTCCAAGTACAAATAATTAATGTTTCCTTCAAATATCATTTGTTTTGTCGGCGAGGCAATTTTCAGATTCGGAATCATTTGTATTCCTTTTCTTGTCCAGTCACAGAACAGCGTTGAAATTAAGGAATAATTCTTATTGTTTAACGACAAATGCCCTTCAAGTCGCAAAGTGTCATCTTCCGAGCTGAGTTCTCCTAATAAGATAAATAACAAGAATTAATCATGGGAATAATAATCATGAAAAAAACAATAATGGTTATAATGGCAATTATAACAATAATATAGTTTCTACTATTACTACTACTACTACTACTACTACTAATAATAATAATAATAATAATAATAATAATAATAATAATCATAGGAGACTTGTTGTCGCTCTGACTCCAGTGAAAACCATTGATTTCCGGGTGCGCGAGCCCCTGGTGATTGGTGTGAGATCTCAAATAAAAAAAATCAATAAATACCAAGAATTAGCCAAGGAATATAATGGAAGATGAAAACAACAGTAATACCAATCATCATTGGAGCATTAGGAACAACCCCAAAAGATAGAAAGAGAAGACTACATGACATTGGGATCAACGGCAAAAATAAACATCTTATAAACCACTGCCTTTATAAGGACACCGGAGATAATAATTAAAGTACTGGATGACCCCGAAAACTAAAACCAGACTGGATGAAAGTTTAGAAATTAAACATATATATTATATATATCGGGCAGATGAGGCTCGTTAACTCGAGAGAGTAACTCATCGAGGTGATTATAAAAAGCCCAGGGATATGTGAACAGGTAAAACTGGCCTGGTGCCTAAGTTGGTTTGGTGCTCGACCTAGTAGATTTCATATATATATATATATATATATAATATTATCTGAATAAGGGGAAGGAAGGCTTGCAGTCACAGACTTCAAGGTATCCAAAGATACTCGAGTGCCAAAAGAAACTTATTGTCACTCTGCTTTCAGGAATCACCACCGGGTGTTAATAGAGGGGAACACTCTGTTAATGGCGGGTGTGCGAAGTGGACGCAGACGGGTGAACACCCCAAGGCCTGAAAAGACCCTTCTGAGAATGACTAAATACAAGAATAAGACATAATTAATTTCAATGTGTTTTTTTTGTTTTTTTGTTTTTCGACAAAGTCTTACCTTTGACTTTCATGTTCTTCCATGGAACAGAAAGGTCCATTTTCAGGATTCTGTTTCCGTCACTGAAAACAATTGTTACCAGCCGGGAAATTCTTGAAGCTGGCGTGTCCATTTTCAAAGAAAGCTTTTTTCTCTACGAGAAAAAAACCCAAAAAAAAACGAGTTGAATTATACAAGACCAGAAAAACGTCATTCAGCGACAGAAACTGAACTAACAAATGTTAATAGACTGTTCATGACATCAATTACTCCAGCCAGAGTCTGTGTGAGCATTCTGGTATCAGAATGAGGTTGTAAACACTACTTTTGTCCTATAGCTTAAGACGAGGTTCCACTCAGCTATTTCCTCATTCTTTTTTTTTTCAATATATATTTTATTTCCCGAGTTCTGTGCCGTCTCGTTTTTCCTCCAACTATTCAAACATAATTTATCAACAAGGATGAGATTCGAACTCACGCGGGGAATCCAAACATAGCAAAAAGAAGAACCATAGAGCAGTTGGAAAGTAATGGCACTCTGTATTTATTCCCTATACACAATTTCAAATCCTAGTGGGCATGTCACCTTCATATTTCGACTAATACCTTTGGGAAAGTAATAAATCTACCTTATTTCCACTGGCTTTGCGTTACACATTGTGTTGCAATATTTTTGGCCACAAAAGGGATTAGGGTATGACCGCGAAGTTTTGGACAATTCCTGTATAGTTGTGTTTTACTAATGATTTCTAATAAGAATGAAACAGATCTGTTTAGAACTTCTAAAATGTTTATTAGCCTTATTATCAAAAACGGATTATTTGCTTATAATAAGTGGCGTTCACGGTAACAACCCGACAAGCACCAAAAATTAGAAACGGAGAAAAAGACAAAAAAAAGGAATTAAACAATAGGACACACTGTGATTGGCTGAAAACCTTTGTCCAATGCACTCTGATTCGACGCCAGGCGCTTGCCGGGTAGCTAGACATACGAGTTTTGTGGCACTTGTCGGATTGTACTCCCAAGTCTTTACATTAGTCGATTTTCACCCATGTTTCAGTCTAAATTCGACCACATCTTCTCTTCCAAGTTGTAGAGGGTTTTTTTAGGAATACAGCGGTACACATAACTTGTTTTTTTTTGCCGCGGTGCCGTTAGTTCATGCCTCATATATGTATAGGTATAGAATTTATTTATATACATTATTTTATATAAAGAATACGGTTGATGCAATTCCTACCTCAAATTTAAACGCCAATTCGTATCCTTTGGGTGCGTCATCATTTCTAATATGAAGATCGTACAACACTGGACCAGTAAAAGGAAAGTATGGAGCGTCCAATTTTCGGGAAGCGTTTGGAAACTGTACATGCTGGCAAACACTGAGTCCAAGGGAATGTTTTAATGTATTTCCTGTACAAACAGTGAATTTCTTTGCATTCTCTTGCAACATCTTCTGTTTTTTCTCGGTGTTGCGTTGGATAATGAAAAAGTCAGATCTTAAATGTAAAGGAGAAAAAGGATGGAAAGATTCTTATTGTAATGGACTTATAAAATCATTAATAGACATGACTAATATAGGGTGTTCTAATAACTTGGACATAAGTTAACATATTTATCACATTAAAAATATATTATATATATATATATATATATACATATTTCTTATATTTAGGCAGA